>JADBJO010025828.1:0-7500 GCA_016801955.1 Conus betulinus
TTAGGGTCAGCGGTCACGAATGGTAATTTCTCTGTACGGAGATAATACAGTTTTCTGAATCTGAATCTGATCACACACACACACACACGACACACACACACACGCACACACACACACACACACACACACACACACATCACCCATACACCACACCACGCACGCACGCACGCACACAACACACACACACACACACACCACACACACAACGATCCTCCATCTCTTCTCTCTCTCTCCCTCTCTCTCTCTCTCTCACACCTCTCCCGTCCTCTCTCCAACCCGTCCGCCTCCGATCCTCCCCTCCTCTCTCCTCTCTCTCTCTTTCCTGTCTTTTTTTCCTCTGGGGCTCGCTCAGTCTTCTCTTTCTCTTTTTCTGGTTTCTCCTCTTCTTTACACACACCCAATACACCACACACACACACACACCAAACACACACACACACACACACACCGCACACACCACACACACACGCACACACACAACACCCACACCCCACCCCACACCACACATACACGCACACAGACGCACTCACGCACTCACGCACGCACACGCACACCCCCACACAACACACACACAACCACACACACCAACCACACACACACAGTACCCCACACGACCCCCAAATTACCCTATCTTTTCCTCTCTCTGTCTCTTCTCGAACTCGACTCTCTCTTCTCCTGTTCTGACCCCCTCTCTCGCTCTTTTCCCCTCTCCTCTCTCTCTCTCTCTCTCACTCTCTCTCTCTCTCTCTCTCTCCTCCCTCTCTCTCTCTCCTCTCTTCGCGCTTCGCTCGCGCGCCTGTATGTCTGTCCCTGTCTGTCTGCCGCCCCCCCTTCGCCTCTCTCTTTTCCTCCCTCATCCTCTCCCTCCTCCTCGTCTCTCTCCTCCTCTCTTCTCTGCGTCGCCCATTTCCCTCTCCTGACAAACGCGGATTCGGGAATGGTCGCATATCGCCCTAGTACTGGCACTCGACAGGGAGGAATCAGTCCCCAGGGCCGTCAGCAGGGAAACCCACCAGGAGCATTGGTATCCCCTGATGCCCTGTCATTTCATTGGAGATTAGTAGCGGCGACCGTATCTGAAGCAACCACATCGCAACATCAACCATCCATAAAGCCTACGATGTAACGAACAGTCATTTCTTCGTGTAATCGCGAAGCCCCCGCGTCAGTGAGCCGCCCCCCCCCCCCCCCCCCCCCATGGGACCGTACCACCTGCTGCCGTCCTTTCAACCCCCCACCTCCCCCCACCCCCGTCCTGCGTACGTCACAAAGTCCGTCCAAACGTCTCTATACCCTCGTGTTCAATTCCGGGTTGGGCGGTTATGACGCCTTTGACGACCACTATCGGCGTTTGGAGTGGGGAGGGGGAGAAAGGGAGGAAAATCAAACCGAGGGTCATCATGTGGCCAACCAATTAACAGCCACAAGGATCCGTTGACGATGAGATTGACGAAGATAACCCCCGATAAGAAGTCCCAGTTTTAAGTCGAGACTAGCATTTAAAATTTGTTTGTCACGTTCGCTCGATTCAACCGGGACTTGGGTGATACCGTTTGTGTGCAGTGTTTGTCAAGCAAATTGACCAAATGTTAGAGGTATATCCGTCCGATTACAAGAAACAACGATTTTGTGGATGCAGTTTACCCTTTCTTCTACTTCGTATTAGATTCAGCTCTGCTTAGAAGACCGGCTGGGGGAAAAAAAATCCGAGAAATAAATGCTTCTAAGAGAATTAAACCTCGGACGTTGCCCGCCTACAACTCCATGGCAACGAACCACGACACCACGGCAGCTGATGAGACCGTTTTAAATTTCAATTACGCAGAACGAGCTAACGAAAGAACTAACACTCGTACAGATGTAAATCTGGCACTTAAAACACACACACACCACACACAACACACACACCACACACACACCACACACAACACACACACACACACCACCCACCACACACACACCACGCACGCAACGTACAACACACACACACACAACACACACACACACACCCACATACTACACACACATACACACACCCACAACACACTCACGCGCGCGCACCACACCCCAACACACACACACACACACACACACACACACACACACACACCACAATCCACCACCACCATCATCACCCCACCACCTAGAACAACAACACACACAACACAACACAACCAACACACAACAACAACAACACACAACGTCAGATGACTTGAACTGCAACAAACGCGATAATGGGAAAACGTTTCCTGCTTTTTCTCTGTGAGTTCAAACTCTTGACGGTCTGCCAAGTTTTTAACTCTTGTACAGAAAATATGGTCAGGTTGCAACTGCCATTTAGCTACAAGAAAGGTTTCAGTTCGTAGAGCCACATAGAGAGAAAATACACCTCTAAGGGTTGTTTTGTAGTTGTTGTTGTTTGTTTGTTGTTGTTGTTGTTGTTGTTTCTGTTTTGTTGTTGTATTGTTGTTGTTGTGTTGTTGTTGTTGTGTTGTTGTTGTTGTTCTTCTTCTTCTCTTCTCCTTCTTCGTCTTCTTCTTCTTCTTCTTCTTCTTCTTCTCTGTGTGTGTCTTTTTTGTTTTTTTGTTTTGTCTGTCTGTCTGTGTGTCTTTCTGTCTGTCTGTGTCGTACTGTCTGTCTGTCTGTCTGCCTGCCTGTCTGTCCTGTCTATCTGTCTGTCTTTCTGTCTCTCTCTCTCGCTCTCTCTTCTCTCTCTCTCTCCTCTCTCTCTCCTTCTCGCCTCTCTCTCTCTCTCTCAGGGTATTTCTTCTTCTTTCCTCTCCATCATCATCATCATCATCATCATCATCATCATCATCATCATCATCCATCTCTCTCCTCTCTTCCTCTCTCTCCTCCCTCCTCCCCTCTCTCTCATCTCCCCTCGTCCTCTCCTCTCCTCTCTCTCTCCGGTCCTCTCTCTCTCTCTCTCTTCGAAGCTGGCAGTTTAAATGCCGGGCTTCCAGTTCTGAGGTGAATCAAGTTGTCCCTTTTATCAACAGCCCAGCTGACCGTATCAGGGCTGAAAGCCATTTACATCAGGGCTAAGTACCTTCAGTCCTTCATTATTCATTCATTATGAATACTTATATAGCGTCTTTTCCTCGGCTAGGAGACCAGGCTTCTAAGCATTTACAATCCACACTCTTTACACAACCGGGCTGCCTACCTGAGTAGTGCCGACTGAAGAGCTGCCAGATGGCGCTTCATGCAGTCGTTTCCTGTGTCATCAAGTCAATATCGTTCATCTTTGTTCACTCAATTGTCCTTCGTTCTTCATTCTTTCTGTATATTTCTCATGCAGGGTGCATGCTATGTGTAAACGTGTCATCCATACCAACGGCCAAACTGGCCTTCTCATCTGAAAGTTGGTGATGAGATTGTACGTGTGTGCAAGATGGTATGCGTGCGTTCACTCACAGAACCTCGGTTTTGTAGTCTCATTCGAAGGACTGTATGAGAAATGGAGTCAGAACCAGTGTTAACTCTGAGGGGAACACTCACCCTGTACCGAAACGGCCCGGCGGAGATTCGAACACTCAACCCCAGCATCACCAAAATCACAAGTTGAGCGCTCTACCACTGAGCTATTCCGTTCACAATGACATCCTAAACCAACAAGATAGGTGCTGAAATTAAAGAGGATATGTGCTGAAATTAAAGAGCCCAGTTAAACAACCCAAACTATCAAGGGTCAAGTGGTCAGTGAGATTAGAGAAACTGATCTCATGATAAATATAAAATCACATCAGGCTAAATAATCTGTTATGACGAAGAATCAATCATCTTGTTAATTAAACACTTCAGTGAACGTTTTCAAAACAGAGTGACTGAGGGCGGAAATTGGAAGCAAAATTTAGACAGAGAGAGAGAGAGAGAGCGAGGGAGGGGGAGGGGAGAGAGGGGTTAGTTAATGCCAAGGACATAACACAAACAGAATACAGGACAAAAACACATGCAGGTTTTTCGGCCTCTTGGGTCTTCTTCAGGCAAAAAAAAACAAACAACATTTAGGGCAGTGAAAAGAAGAAAGAGAAACCCACTATCTTTTTCATATTCGGGCACACGACCACACAATGCTTCTTCAGTGGAATTAAAAACGCTAGTGGGAGTGGGTGAGAAGAGTGGGTTCTAATCTCATTTTTGAACCCAAACCTGGCAGACTACAAAAGGTCAACTCTGGTACCATGTTTTGAAATCTTTTGCGACCAGACGAAGATTGCACCTTAACAACGGTTAAAAAAAAAAAGAAAAAAAATGGAGACATGTCCTTCGAGAGCGCTTGCAAAGATCTAGAAACCACTTTAATCACACTCTTCGCTCACTCTCTCTTAGATTTCTCTCATGGGTCACTCCGTTCAGATCCCATGCTCTAGAACATCCAAACCCCAAGGTCATTCATAGATCATGTCATTTGAAGTTAGAAAAACTCTCTGTTTCTCTCTTCTCTCTTCTCTCTATCTCTCTATCTCTCTCTCTCTCGCGCTCCTTCTCTCTCCTCTCTCTCTCTCTCTCTCATAATTATCTTCTTTTTTTATTTTTTTTCTTTTCTCTTTCTCGCTCTCTCTCTCCTCTCTCTCTCATCTCTCCTCCTCCATCTCTCTCTCTCTCTCTCTCTCTCTCTCTCTCTCTCTCTCTGTCATCTTCTCTTCTTTTTCTTCTTTTTTTTCCACCTTTTTTCTGTTTATATCTGTTTTCACCCCTCCCCCCCCCCCCCTCCCCACCCACCAACCCCCCCACGCACTTACCCACATATTTATGTTCGTTACCTTAGTGCCTTCTTTCAGCATGAGTCTCTGGATACTGGAACTTTGCCGAAACAGACCACACGTCTGCAAGTGTTCCCAAACGTTACCATGCATGAAGCAGACAGGTCTGATTATGTTGGAAAACAGAACAATGCAAAGGAACCAAGGAGAGGTGGCGGTGATGAGGTGTTCGGGGGAGCTAACGTCGGGGCTGGGGGGGGGGGGGGTAGGGGCAGGATGGGGGGTGGGAATGTCACTGAGAAATAGACAATCAGAACAAAACAAAACAAACAAAATAAAAAAAAAAAAAAAAAACCCCCGAGAGGGGAGTTAGAATAGTTTTGGTGGGGAAACTAGTAGGGGAAGAGACAAGAGGAGGGGGCGAGGGTAGGGGGTGGGGGGTGGGGGACGGAGGGAAACGACGGGGGAACGGGGGGAGAGGATGGGGATAGAGCAGCTGTTAATGGACGGAGAAACCCATTTTAATTTAAAGGGGGGGGAGAAAAAAAAAAAGGGGGGAGAAAGAAAAGAAAGACAAAAAAAACGAGAACAAAAAAAAAAAAAAAAAAAAACAAACGAAAAACACGAACAGAACAAAACATAACCCCACCCCCCCCCCCCCCCCCCCCCACAAAAAAAAAAAAAAAAAAAAAAAAAGAAAAAAAAGAAAAGAAAACACGATCATTGGAGATTTATATGTACATACACACACACACTACCACACACACACAACACACACACAACACACACACACACACACACACCCTACACACAAAACACACACACACACACACATACTCTCTCTCTCTCTCGCTCTCTATCTCTCTCTCTCTCTCTCTCTCTCTCTCTCTCCTCTCTCTCTCTCTCTCTTCCATGGATCAGTTGTACTGTATGCAAACACAAATGATTGTAATGAAAAAAAAAAGATCTCGAACACGAAAACCACGCTCTATGCCCGTGCAGAGGGCCAGAAAGGAGCTGTATTCGTCGTACCAGCGTGCAAATTATCTCTAATATGATTCCGCGCTGTTTTTGTCACGACAAAATGACAATGTTAGGCTCAAATGCGTCCATCTGACACAGTGTGACACATGGTGAGTGGTTGCGCCCGTGCGTTGCGTGCGGGCATGCGTGCGTTCGTGTGTCGTGTGTGACTGTGTTGCGGGCGTGCATGCGCATGCGTGTGGTGTGTGAGTGTGTGTGTCGGTGTGTGTGTGTGTGTGTGTGTGTGTGTGTGTGTGGTGTGTGTGTGTGTGTGTGTGTGTGCGCCAGCGCGCACGCGCGACGTGTGTCTGTCTGTCTGTCTGTCTGTCTGTCTCGGTCTGTGGTGGTGTGTGTGTGTGTGTGTGTGTGTGTGTGTTGTGTGTGTGTGTGTGTGTGTTTGTGTTGTGGTGTGGGGGGTGTGTGTGTGCGTGCGTGCGTTGTACATTAGTATGCGAATCTGTGTGTCCGTGTGACTGTTTTCTTTCTTCTGTGTGTTGTGTTTGTGCCTGTGTTCCTGGTGTGGTGTTTGGTTGGTTTTCGGTCCTGTTAGTTAACCCGGCGAAGGTTGCTTCTTCTGCTGATGATGTCGCTGGCTGGCAGCAGAGATCTGTTGGCAGAATGGCCAGGTAACTGTGCATCGCGAGTAGTTTCCAGTGTGTAGGCAAATCCGACGGCACCGAACGGCAGGCATTTCATGTGTTGGAGAAAGTCATTCAACATGAAAATATCACAGAGCAAAACTGTCTCCATCACACATTCCGATGAACTACAACCGAGTATTAAAAAGATGTCTTTACTTAAAGATACTATCGTTCTGCCAAGGGTATACTAGAAGCACAAAAGTGAAAAAATCTCCACAATTCACGGGGAGGGAGAGAGAGCGAGAGGAGAGAGAGGAGAGAGAGAGAGAGGAGAGCGATGAGAGAGAGATGAGAGAGGAGGGGAGAGAGGACGAGTGGAGACAGCGGAGAGGAGAGAGATGAGAGAGATGGAGAGCAGAGAGAGCGAGATGAGAGGATGAGGAGAGGATGGTAAGTAGTGAGGAGAGAGGGAGAGAGAGAGACGGGGAGAGAGAGAGAGAGAGGGGGAGAGGAGAGACGAGAGAGAGAAGGAGGATGAGAGAGAGAAGAGAGAGAGGAGAGAGTCAGACAGGACAGACAGACAGTGCAGAGACAGAGACGGAGAGGAGAACATATAGGGACACGCCAAGCAAGCAGGCACACAGACAGACAAAACAGGCAGACAGACAGAAATGCGACAGTTTATTCAGTATGATAGACCAAGTCCCTTCACTGAAGGTGTACACATACATAAAAACATATTAAACAACACTAAATGCAGTTGGTGACACTGTAATATTCACAATCAGTGAAAAATGAATCAATATTAGAACAAATGACACGATAAAATGTGTGTTACACGGACATGCTTAAGAATTGCTTCAGTATCTAGTATTTTCTGAGCTTATAAACATACTGTGCCAGATTGGATTATAGTATATTTCCTTTCTTGACCGACAAAAGCAAAGTCAGTTTAAATCTACATGAGTCATCGTGATACTTTGGCTTGATAATAGTTTTTTTTTTAAATATTACCAAGACATGGACAACAAAATAAGAAATGAATTTCATCTTCATCAGCCAGGCGACACAGTCGACAGACCAGCTCATTTCCCCCTCTTAATACCATATCTAAAACGGTGACAAGCAATGCTAGAAATGCCAAATCTAAATGTGATTACAGTTCCTGTTATGTAGCAGTTCATGTT
>JADBJO010025828.1:12500-15000 GCA_016801955.1 Conus betulinus
TTGTCTTGAATAGAGTTTGTCTTGCCTAAAGAAGACCAAATACGTCGAAACGCGTTTTCAAGTTTGTTTCTTCTTTTTCGTTTGGCATCGTTGTTATCCTCTCTTTGTTCTCCTCTACGGAGGCGGCGTTTCTAGCATTCCAGTCACAACCACGTCATTTCCAGAACAGCTGGTCATGACATGCAGCGACAAACAGCGTCTAGCACTACAGTTGTTATTGTCTGCAGGTCCGTTGGCAACGGAGAATGTTCGGTTGTGCCCATCGGCTTCTCATGTATCCTGACGATCTCACGGGTGGGAAGGTTAGGTTACACTAACGCAGCTTGCCGTTAACATGTGTGTGTGTGTGTGTGTGTGTGTTGTGTGTGTGTGGTGTGTGTGTGTGTGTGTGTGTGTGAGAGAGAGGAGAGAGGAGAGAGAGAGACAGACAGACAGACAGACAGACAGACAGAGACACAGAGAGAGAGAGAGAGAGAGAGAGAGAGAGAGAGAGAGAGAGAGAGAGAGAGAGAGAGAGAGACAGAGAGAGACAGAGAGAGACAGGGTTCTGCTTTTGGCCCAGTTGACCGCAAAGGGACATTTCAGGTCTGTTACCTTTTGCCAACAATGTCAGGTTTCTGGCGAATACCCTCCAGGACATCGTGCCAGAATCGCTGAAAATTCACATGACAAAAACGGTGAAAACAAGAAAGTTTTTTTTTTTTAATTTAATTTTTTTTTTAAGACCTATTCACATAACAAATTTAGAGACTTAATCCTATAACTCGTCGACTGATTTCATCAAAAGTCTTCAAAATTTATTGAGTCATTGATCGGAATAAAAATGACTGCGAACTGCGAAATGGATGGGATTTGTTTTGTAGTTGGTTTTTTTTTTGTTTGTGTTTGTTTTGTTTTTGTTTTGTTTTGTTTTGTTTTGTTTTGTTTTGTTTGTTTGTTTTGTTTTGTTTTGTTTGTTTTGTTTTGTTTTGTTTTTTGCTGTCTTTGCTTGTTTTGTTTAAATCACGAAGCAGCAACAGTCGAAGCGTTTTCATGGCCAAAAGAAATCTGAAAAATTGTAACACATTTTTGGGAAGTGTTAAGCGCCGAAATGAAACACCAGATGTCTCGGAATCGGCTACTTTACTCGCATCTAGTGCTGAAATACACCACTGGAAAACTCTCTATCAGCTTCTCTCTACTCGCATCTAGTGCTGAAAGAAACCACTGGAAAACTCGGAATCAGCTTCTCTACTCGCATCTAGTGCTGAGTGAAGAAGCCACTGGAAAACTCGGAATCAGCTTCTCTCTACTCGCATCTAGTGCTGAAAGAAAACCACTGGAAAACGTCGGAATCAGCTACTTTACTCGTATCTTCAGTTATGATGCTATCATTACGTCATCTTTTTTTTTTTTTTTTCAATCTGATGATGCCTGCAAATTTGCTTTTTACTTCCTGCAGTCCAAGGTCTGTCGTCCTGATTTACGTAAACTGTGTGTATCTTTTTTTATGAGATGACTGTGAAGTTTTGACGGGGCTTAGTGTCAGAACTTTTAGATGGAGATACAATCTTGAGACATGCAATGTACATTGTGTCCGGTCTTCACGTCAGCATGCCCCCCAAACGTGACGTACAAAGAGGTCAAGCTGTCACCATGAGGTGATATCATCATTCAGCCATGTAAATGTTGTTCCAATCGAGACGAGATTTGCGATGGTGCCAAAATTCTTTATAATACAAAAACACACCATTACCTTACCCGACACACTGTATGGACTGAAAGGAAAGGAACGGTTCCATTTACTGACACACAAAGATCGAGAAGTCAGAAAGCAAAAAATATGACAGGGAAGAGAAGAAGAAGAAGAAGAAGAAGAAGAAGAAGAAGAGAAGAAGAAGAAGAAGAAGAAGAAGAAGAAGAAGGAGGAGGAGGAGGCGGAGGAGGAGAGGAAGAGAGGGAGGAGAAGGAGGAGGAGAAGAAGAAGAGAAAGAAAAAAAAGAAAGAAAAAAGAAAGAAGAAGAAAGAAAGAAAGAAAGAAGAAAGAAAAAGAAAGAAAAAAAAGAAAAAGAAAGAAGAACGAAAGAAAGAAAGAAAGAAAGAAAGAAAGAAAAGAAAGAAAGAAAGAAAGAAAGAAAGAAAGAAAGAAAGAAAGAAAGAATAAGACAATAAAAGAAGAAAAAGGAAAAGAAAGACAGACAGACAGGAAGAGAAAAGAAACACAGAAAGAAGGAAAGGAAAAAAGAAAGAAAGAAGAAAGAAAGAAGAAGAATAAGAAGAAGAAGAGAAGAAGAAGATAAGAAGAGAAGAAGCATAGAGAGAAAGAAGAAGACGAAGAAGAAGAAGAACATGAGGTAGCAGTGAGAGGATACATCTTTATATAGAGAGTGTTTAATTTCACTTCATGTGGCTCTTGGAAACTTCAGACTTTCTTGTAGCTAATTTAAGAACTTTTTTCAGACTCCGGCAGAATTAGAAGCCCGGTCAACAGAATCAGGAAAGGTTTCTTCTATCCCGGGGG
>JADBJO010025829.1:0-5000 GCA_016801955.1 Conus betulinus
TGTGAATGAAAACAAGACTGAAATGAAAGACAGCTTGACTTACGCAAAAGTTACCGCTAAAAAATGCTACCTTTTCCTCTGGCCTTTGTCAAATTACAAATGAAACGACTGCAAGGGGAAAAAAAGATAAAAGAACAAGGGAACAGCAAATGACGTAACAACTAGTGACGTCAATAATGTGTACAGCATGAAAGAACAAAAAGAAAACATCAGAAGGGAAAGCTCATAAAAATAGAGACCTGCCTGCAGTACTTTTACTTCATGATTCCATCCTAAATGGTGTTAGGGGTCAGCAGCTAGGCAGATCCTATGGGTTCAGGACAACATCAAGAAAGACTTACACGGTAAAAGACATTGATCTAAAGTTTGTCCTCTGACAGAAATGAATTTGACGCCATTGTCATCCACTGCGGTATAAACGACCTCAAGAACAGCGATGCGTCCTCCACCAGCAAACTTTTCACAGACTCTGTAAAAAATATTGCAAAACTAAACCCCCAAACGAAACTTGTGATAAGCAAAGCATGCCCTGTCCCTGATCCAGAGTTGAATACGAAAAAAGAAATGTTCAATGCTATTCTGAACACAGAGCTTTTGAAAGTTCCCAACGTGTCAATAATCAACCATGAAAATCTCCAGGTTAGTAGCAGAACACTAAGGGATGACATCCACCCGAACCAGAGAGGATCCAGCGTACTTGCGGGGAACCTTGGAAGACATGTCCGCCGACTGTTCTGGGAGATGCCCAAGAACCCTCGAAGGCCTGGTCCACCTCGCCCATATTGGGGATCGGCTAAAATTTTTTCCCAGCCCCCTCTAGTTGCCTACAAACGGGACAAGAATATCCGTGACATGCTTGTGCGTTCCAGTCCAGCCTCACAGACGCAAATCTTCTGTAGGCACAAGCCCGTGCAATCTACCCAACTGTAAGACCTGCCCCTTCATCTGTACTGCCATTGAAGTGAAAGGACCCAGTTCACGCATGACTGTCTCCAAATTCTTCAACTGCCAAACCACTAACTTGATCTACATCATCCACTGCACCGTTTGCTGTAAACTTTACATTGGTGAGACCGGACGCTCTCTGACTGTCAGATTCAAGGAACACCTCGCTGACATTAAATACAACAGGGACAAACCAGTAGCCAAGCACTTCAACCTCCCAGCCATTCTGCACACAATGCAAGAGTGAAGGGCTTGTGGCTCATGAAAACTAGTGACTCTAGAGACAGGAAGGATATGGAGTCTCACCTGATTCAAAAACTTGGCACCAGAAATCCAGCTGGTATCAATGAAAAAGCGTAGCAATTCTTTGTTTTTTTTTTTTTTTTTTTTTTTTTGTGTGTGTGCCAATTCAGGTGGACGATGGTCAATTATTCCCTTTCCCCTTTGTGCATGGTTGGTCTGCATCAGTGGCCTCTTCGTGACCATAGAGCCTAGCGCCTATTGGGATGATCGTTTGAGAGCCTATATCTTTTGCCAGGAGTTTCTGAGTAGGGTTAGCTCCCCAGTCTCCTGTCTTTTTTTTTTTTTTTTTCTATTTCCATTTTATTTTTATTTTTTTTTTTTTTTTTCATTCCCTCTCCATCCTACCCCCCTTAGCCCCCTTCCCCCCTTTCTTTCCCCCCCCCCCCCCTCCTCTTTCTTTCCCCTCTTCCCCCCCCCCCTTTTTTTTTTTTTCCTCTCCCCCCTTTCTCCCCCTTCTACCCCCTACCCCCTTTCCCTCTCGCTCTCTTCCCTCCTCTGTCCTTTTTCCCCTTCAGTCTCTCCCGTAGGGCTCCTTCTTCTTGTGTATTCTTTCTCTTTACTTACTTCCTGTCTCTCCCCTTTTGTTCTTGTCGCCCCCTTAGTAGGACCCTTCTACGGGACCTCCTGAGGCTTCTCTTCCTCCTTCTCCCCATAGCACTTCTCTCAGGTATCTCTCCTTTAGGGCTCTCATACGGGTCATCTCTTTTCGTCTCTTCTTTCTTTTCTCCTCCCCAACCCCTTCCCCTCCCCCCCCCCCCCCCCCCCCCCCCCCCCCCCCCCCCACGCCACTCCGTTTTTTTTTGTTTTTTTTGTTTTTTTTTTTTTTGGTCATTGGGAGTGTTGTTAGCGCCTCTCATCATGACCTCTTATCTATCTTTTTTGTTAATGCTCTTTTTTTTGCCTTTTTCTGTTGCGACACCATAGCACCACCTACCTCCCTATTTTTTACCCAAATGTTTTTAATGTATGCCTTGTTTGTACATATACTCATTTACTCTCCATTGTACCCCCCCCCTCCCCCCCACAAGGTTTTTTTTTGTGTGTGTGTGTGTGTGTGTGTGTGTGTGTGTGTGTGTGTGTGTGTGTGTGTTATAGGTACGAGTGTGCTTGTGTGGTTGTGTGTGTGTGCGTATTGCGTGTGTGTGTGTGTGTGTGTGTGTGTGTGTGTGTGGTGTGTGTGTGTGTGTGTGTGTGTGTGCCTGTGCGCAAGAGTTTTTTTTTTTTTTTCATGTGGGGGGGGGGGGGAGCCCTGCAGCTCCTAGCTGCATCTGGCTAGAGTTTTTTTTTTCTCGGAGTTCTCCCGTTTTCCCTCTCACCCCTTGGTGCTTGGGTAGGGCAACCTACCCTTGGGTCAGACTTGGGTCGGGTGCTTTAGGCGGCTGACCCCCTTCTCTCCTCCCCCCGTCGTCCCTTGTCATTTACGATGCTTTTTGGTGCATATTGTATTTCATTTATTGTGTTCTCTCTTGTTCATTTCTTTCATATACAACACACCCACTACACACAATCACACACCCCTCTCCCCCCCCTCACTCTCCTTCCCTCCCTGTCTTCCTCTCTCTCTCTCTCTCTCTCTCTCTCTCTCTCTCTCTCTCTCTCTCTCTCTCTCTCTCTCTCTCTCTCTCCACTCTTCCTCTACTTTAATTTTCTCTCGTCTCTCTGTCTCTCTCTCTCCCCCTCTCTCTCTTTCCCCTCTTTCTCTCACTCTCTCTCTCTCTGTCTCTCTCCCCCTTTCCCTCCTCCTCGCTTCACTCTACCCTCTTTCCTCATGCTCTTCCTCGAACACTACTCACCCTCTCTCCCACTGCCCCTCTTTCAACTTCATTCACCACTTTGGCTTCACAAGGGGAGTATTGTGCATGTTAATGTCTGTACTGTTTTCATTGTCTTGTGTCGCTGAGGAAGGCTTATTGCCGAAAATTTCTTGTCTTGTTTTGTGTCGTTCATTAAACCGCGTTACTTCACACTTTGTTTTTGTGTGCTCTTTCTGTTTTTTCGTCGTCGTGTTTCGGTAACGCTGCAGTTTGTTTCATTTGCATCTTGGGGATCATTCATCCATCCTCCTTTCTACCCTCTACGACCTTTCCTGCAGAACTTCTACGACCCTCTACAAGAGTGAATGCATGATGTGGGGTCTGAATTGACCAGTGAAAACACTATGCCTAGCCATGAACGGCTGATTGCTAACTAGTTTACAGTTAGATCGCTTTTGTGTTATTCTTCCACTAAACATGTTAGATAAAGATTTTAAGATATTTCAATGGAATTGTCGATCCATCATAACAACGCTTGATCAATTAGTACAACAGCTATCAGAAGAAAAGTATCATGTTTTAGTTCTATAATCATTGAATGTATGGAAGGAAAAATTACCAAACTGAAAAATTATTATTTCCACCAATAATTCCAAAAGTAGATAAGCATGAAAAAATAAATGTAGCAATCTATATTCGTGAAGGAGAAAAATACATATCATGTACTAGCCCTGCTGCACCAGGCATTCCCGGGTTGCATACGTGTGCAGTAAAGGTACAGGTAAATTACAATTATTGACAATTGTGTCTGTTTTATTTTACCACAGGACCAAATGATATAAATACAGAATGGCTACGAACGATTCAGTTAGATCAGTCAACTAAATATCTAGTCACTGGTGACTTTAATGCCCATTCACCATTCTGGGAAAAAGGATGCCAGGCCATAACCAATAATCGTTTCATCGAAAATGTAGTTGATTCACACCTTTTATTTTTTAAACGATGGTAATATAACTCGAATTCCTGACAACCCCAAACACAGTCCTAGTGCCATCGATCTAACTTTGATATCCCCGGAGCTAGCTATATATTGTGACTGACATACTCTTGATGACGCACTAAATAGTGACCATTTACCTATTGTTATCACATTTGAAACTACAGGACCAAAAACAAATGATGTGACTCATGATAAAGTTCCAAAGTATTGTTACAAATTTGCAGATTGGAATAAGTTCTCATTCTTATTAAACTCATTTTACGTAGACATGAATAATATAGAAAGCCAAGATGTTGATACTTTATATAAACGATTTCAAAGCACTGTACTGTCTGCAGCTAACGATTTGATTCCAGTTGTAAAATCTGTAAAATCAAAGAAACATTCGGGTAATGTCTGGTGGAATGAGACTTGTCAAGAGGCTAAAGATGAGAAAAGAAATAAAACAAAAGAATATAAAAGAGAAAAAGATCCAAAGGAAAAGGCCAAAAAAAACTTATTGAGAAGAAAAGAGCGAAAAACAACAAAACAGAATTAACGCACAAGCAAAACGAAAATATTGGTCTTCTTTTTGCGAAAATGAGGTGTCAATTTCAAAGATATTCAAAAAGTTTGGACACAATTGAAAATAATGAAACAAGGAGTTCATCTACCACAGTGTCCAATCAAATTACACAATTCTGAATTCCCATCTAATTTTGATAAAGCAGAAGCCTTTGCTGATCTATTTGCAAAAAAATAGTAGCATCAATAACTTATCAAAGAAAAAAAAGCTTATCGTAAAAAGGAAGAAAACAAGAGATGTATGATAGCCCACAAACAAGAGAAGATCACTATCTAAATACTTCTATAACATTACAGGAAGTTAAAGAATGTCTTATAAATTTAAATAAAAATAAATCAGTGGGTTTAGATGGCATTTTCCAACGAAATGTTATGTCACCTCTCCCAGATAATGTGATATATTTTCTATATCTATTTTTTTCAGAAATGTT
>JADBJO010025829.1:10000-20000 GCA_016801955.1 Conus betulinus
GGTGGAGGCCATCGTGCGTCAAATCAAAAACAACTTGCTTGTGCTGCTGTTTCTGATTGGTGGACCCGCCAACGTCATCAACATGGCGGTGTTTTACAAACAGGGTTTGAACGACCGTGTGCACCTGTGTCTCTTCGCCCTGGCCCTGGCTGACGAAATGCACCTGATAATGGCCATGCTGAGCTATGGTGAACAGGTGTATGTGCAGTTCACCACCAAAGAAAGATTCGGACCCATCATCACCTATCTGTCCAACAGGAATCTCTTGGTGTTCTTCGGCAGCTCGTTCGTGTCGCCCGTGCTGTCCTCAGTCATTGCCATGGAGAGATGTTTGTGCATTCTAAATCCAATCAGATTCCAGCGCCTGCTACGCACCAGAACAATGGCAGCTGTCATAATACTTGTCAATGTCGTGGTCTTCAGTCTGTTCTTCGTCGTGGTCTACCGCTATCGTATCCAGTGCGTCTTCGATCCAGTTTCTGAGGCCACTGAAATAACAGTTGTCGAGGAGAGTTCTACAAAGCCCACAAAGACTTGATCGATCACCTTGACAGTTTTGTATTTGGGGTCGGACTGCCCGGTGTTGTCATGATCGTCGTGACGACTACGACAATAATAACCAGCGTCAAACTACGTCAAACTGTCACGTGGAGGTCCGAGGCTTCGTCATCAATCTCACCCCGCGAGGTGGCGCTGACTAAGATGCTGGTGGCAAACTCCATCTTTTTTTATCATCTGTGTGTTTCCTGATGCCTCCAATCGCTTCAGCTGGCTCTTTCTGCCCGAGGTGAACGCTGGGCGGCGCCATCACAACTTCTTCCTCACTGGTGTGTGGGTCGGGGATACTTTTCCTATACATCAATGCGTCCTTGAACATATTCTTGTATTACATCATGGGGTCTCGCGCTATAGAGAGAGACGTTCTGGGCATTGTTTGGGAGAAAGTCACGATCTGGAAAGGCGTGAAGGGAACTCCTGGCTTCCTAACGGACTGGACTGTATTCCTGATTACCCACACGCACCAGGACATATGGGACACTATCGTTTAATGATTTTTTTAATGCAATTTTCTAAAGATTTACGATCTGTAAGTAATAAAACGATCAAAATTAGCATGCTAAGACAACCAGTTATATTCAATTTCGTTCTTTTTGAAAATTTCCTAGAGAAAATTGAAATGTTAATGATAACGCACCACAAAAAAAAAAGTAGACAAGCAAATCACGAGACAAAACACGACGCGCCTCGACCTCTTTGCGGTGTTGAATAAATGTGGCTGGGAGAGACAGCTGACTCTTGGACAAAACCGGCGGACAGTCTGGTTAGCTGACACACACATTCAAATCACACACTGTACCCAACTGTAGCACTTGACCAAACCTCGCCTGTGTCAAACGATCAGAACGGGGAACAAGTCATACAGAAGAGTCAAGTTTCATGCAGATCTTTGGGAGGGCACCACTTGCGACGAAAGGAGCAAGCACGGGAAGCCGTAAAGTCGAAGAATTCAAATGGATTTGTGTGAAGACAAGGCGAACAACGAAGTGAGCGGCAGCCGCAGAGAAGCGAGAATGGACCGTGACTTATCGGAATTATCGGTCGGAATTCGTTCATGCAGATCTGATGTAAACAATAGAAAAGCGTTTTCCTCTGAAGGAAAGGCAAACTTGAAGTGTTGTTTGTGGAAATCCACCATGAAACGAAAACCGTAAACTGCGGTACCGAAAAAGACTGTTCCTCCACAAGAGACAAAAACAAACAAACAAACAAACAAACAAAAACCCTGAGCAAGTTCTATCATGGCACAATGTTGTTAAATCACTAAGGGCGATTACTCTGGCTGAGGTATGTTACAATATGTTCTCCCAGTTTTGGTTTTTCAGAGGACACTGATAACACAGCGCTGTTCCACCCTAGCAGGGATAAGTTATTTGTTTGGCAAGATAGGTATGAGAAAAAGCATATATCCTGGCCCTTTTTTGATCAAATCACAAGTATGAAAAGTGAGTATATATAATCTTTCTGTCCGTCTGTCTGTCTGTCTGTCTGTCTGTCTGTCTGCCTGTCCTATCTGTTTGTCTGTCTGTCTGTCTGTCTGTCTGTCTCTCTCTCTCTCTCTCTCTCTCTCTCTCTCTCTCTCTGTGTGTGTGTGTGTGTGTGTGTGTGTGTGTGTGTGTGTGTGTGTGTGTGGTTGTTCTTTTACAATTCAACGTTTTTTCCGGCTAAAATTTATCGTTGACCTTACGTTGAAGGATCTGAAGTGTTTCTGTGAATCTGTTGGTGTGATTTCGTACTTTGGCAATGATATGAGATGAGCATATGAAATGACTCTGTGTGTTTGTGTGTGTGTGTGTGTGTGTGTGTGTGTGTGTGTGTGTGTGTGTGTGTGTGTGTGAGCGCGCACACGAGTACGTGCTGCCCGCGCGTACGTGTGTGTGTGTGTGCGCGTGTGCGCGTGTGTGTGTGTGTGTGTGTGTGTGTGTGTGTGTCCGGAAGTATGCAAGTGCACTTCATAGTGTGTGTGACACATATTGGAATGGGAATGGCTCTCAATAACGCCAGCAATTAAAACAACTAGCATTAGCAGATGAATCGAGAGAGAGAAATGCCGACTTGACTGTATAATAAACATTCACAAACTGAGTAAGAAAAGAATAGTCGTTCAATATCCAGGAGAGATATGGCGGAGCTGATCCAGCGAATAAACTAAAAACGCCAGACTTGCAATGAAACCTTTCTTTGCTATTGGGCAGTGGTGTAACCTGCGACTTTTACACTAAGTGTTTTTTTTCACGTACAAGTTTAATAATTCAGCATTTTCACATTAGAGTAACTGTCTAACTGGACTACAAATTAAAGAAAAGATAACTTTAAAAGCGAACTCTAAGTCAAGGAAAATATCCGAAAGAGACATGCCTGATAATGACGGTAAGTATGCTTGAAGGGGCAAAAAACAACCAAACAAGACATGAATGCTAGTTAATCTTTTCTCGCCACAAATACATTTTGCGTTATTACTGTACTTGGTTTTTAAAGCATCAAGTTTTATTCTATAGTATATAGAAATAAAATTTCTGTATTGATGCAAATTACTTTTTTAATATTAGGGTTATTAATAAAGCTTTCAAAACATAACAGCTGAGTGTTATTTGCATTAATAGCTAGACCTTGTTGATTGTTTTGTTTCCTGAATCGATTATAAATGTGTTTGTTTAACATGTTATATCCCTCTTGTAAAGTAAGATGCAAATATAAAGGCGTCACTGAGTTTTCATTCCTAGCACCTCTTTTTGCTTTTCTGTCAACAAGTTCATTGCCGAAAATACCACAATGTGAGGGAATCCAACAGAATGTGACTTCCGTTCCTTTGCACATTAATACATGAATAAGATGGCATATTTCCTTTAAAATGGGATTATTATTGAGTGAGTTAGAGAACTTTATAGACTGTAGAACAGACATCGAATCGACCATAAAGACCACTTTTAACAATTGAGTGTGGTAAATCAATTAAATAAGATAAAGCCATAATAATGGCTACCATTTCCGCAACATAAATTGATCTGTGCTTTCCAATATAATAAGTCTTTTTCCACTTTTAGTGAAGGTATTACAAAAGCAGAACCTGCCTGATTAGTATGTAACAAGGAGCCATCAGTAGATATACTTTAAGATGATCTGAATATTTATTTATAGTATGCATTTTTACTGTATATGACAAAATATTTGGTTGATCGTTTTTACTAACATCTGTATAATCAAGATCAAAATTTGCTCGCTTCCTTTCCCAATCAGGAAGAGAATTAGATGTCGTTTTCAACAGAGAATCAAGACTGATGGCGGATTCTTCCAAAAGATCTGCTGTATAGGAACCGATGGTGGAAAGAGACACAAATTGATTGTGCTCTTTTAGGATAATGAGACTCAGGCTTCACAGCAATTTCAATGCTATTCACGTCTTCATTTGAAGAGCATTTAAGTACATATTTCGAAACAGCCAATTTTCTGTATTCGTCCAAGGATAAAACATCAAGTTCTCTATAAGTTCGCATAGTAGATGCATGGAAAGGAACACCAAGACACAGTTTATAGGCCTTGCTATCTATACTTTGCAATTTTTGTAATAATAATACTTAGGAGCACTGAAGAATGCCTCTTGTGCATATGATAGTTTAGATCTAATCAGAGATGTCACTAAATGCTTTAAGATTTTTTTGCATCCTGACACCAACTTTGCTGGCTAATAATTTTTAGGAAATTAAGGGTTTTCCTCGCTTTATTTAAAGATATTGTATATGATAATTCCACGTTAGTTTAGACGTCAAATACACTCCCAAAAATTTGACTAAAGATTTATATTCAAGACCAACCATCCAGTTTGAATAAAGGCAGCTCAGTAGGATCTGCACCATTAATAAATAAAACCATATATGTTTTTTTCACTAGAAAATATTAAACCGTTATTAAACATGTATCTACCAAGACTGTCAAGATCAGCTTGATATAGTTTTCTGTAATAGTTTATTTCACGCTTAGTTGTGTTTTTTTTAATGAAGTATTTAACCATATACATAAATCATCCGCATATTGTACTACTGTAACGTGTTTGCTTACATGTTTCGGAAGATCGCTCATCAGAATATTAAACAACATTGGAGCTATTACTGAGCCTTGTGGAATGCCCATTTGCAATGATTTAAAACCAGAATATATATTTTGTGTGTGTGTGTGTGTGTGTGTGCGTGCGTGCGTGCGTGCGTGCGTGCGTGTGTGTGTGTGTGTGTGTGTGTGTGTGTGTGTATGTATAGGTGTGTTGTGTGTATGCGTGCGCGCGCATGTGTCTGTACTTGTGTGCGCACGATTGTGTGTGTGTGCGTGTGTCCATGGTAAACTTTCGTACTGGCGTTTCCTCATCAGATACGAGTAAGACTGTCACCAAACTTGACAAACTAATAATACTTCAGCAACAGAGCAAAACTCCCAGATTGTCAGACCGTTTTTGTTTTGTTTTGTTTTGTTTTTTTTCTCCTACACGCAGTAATCAACAAGGAGAGGGATTGTCACGGTGCAAGAATTTACTGCTCGAATGAATTCAGCAGTGAAAGCTTTGCCCGACAGATGGTCCCTTGGAGCCGCCCACATCAGCGCAGCAAGAAACCACCAATACAAAGACGCAGAATGTTGCTTCAACGTTCACAAGGTGGCAAGCGAAGCTGAAATCAGAAATAACGATATGTGTAAACAAGAAGGGTAATTGCCCATTTCAATGTACATCCCACATGTTATGAAGATAAGGCTGTAAATAGAAGAGGAGGGGGGGGATGGGGGAGGGGGGGGGTGAGGGGGGGGGGGGAGTGGAGGGTGGGGGGGTAGGAGTAGATGTCATACAGGGGTGGGGTGGGAAAGGAATGGGGTAACATGTCATACAGGCACCAAGGGGGTAACAGGTAAACCGGTACCATGGGGTAAACAGGTAAAACAGGTACCAAGGGGTAACAGGTGAAACAGGTACCAAGGGGTAACAGGTGAAACAGGTACCAAGGGGTAACGGGTGAAACAGGTACCAAGGGTAAACAGGTGAAACAGGTACCAAGGGGTAACAGGTGAAACCAGGTACCAAGGGGTAACAGGTAAACCGGGGTGCCAAGGGGTAACAGGAAACTGGTACCATGGGGTAAACAGGTGAAACAGGTACCAAGGGGTAACGGGGTGAAACAGGTACCAAGGGGTAACAGGTGAAACAGGTGAAACAGGTACCAAGGGGTAACAGGGTAAACCGGTGCCAAGGGGTAGCAGGTGAAACTGGTACCATGGGGTAACAGGTGAAACAGGTACCAAGGGGTAACGGGTGAAAGAGGTACCAAGGGGTAACAGTTAAAACAGGTACCAAGGGGTAACAGGTAAACAGTGCCAAGGGGTAACAGGTGAAACCGGTACCATGGGGTAACAGGTGGAACAGGTACCAAGGGGTAACAGGTGAAACAGGTACCAAAGGGTTAACTGGTGAAACAGGTACCAAGGGGTAACTGGTGAAACAGGTACCAAGGGGTAACGGGTGAAACAGGTACCAAGGGGTAACAGGTGAAACAGGTACCAAGGGGGTAACAGGTGAAAAACAGGGACACCGATCACAACGACGCGTGGTCACAGCGACATGTCCCCTTTCCTCAAAGTATACACAGCGAGCGAATCGTTCAATCAAAGAACAGTTTTCTCGACTGGACCTATCGTCACGCATGCGTTTCAATCCAGACTAAAAACCAACGATGGTCGTCATCCAGTGCTGTACCTCATTGATGGCGTTGATTTGATTTGATGCCTTCTTTTTGGATTTCCTCACTTTGTTACGCTCTGTAACATTTTGTGTGATTCCGGCTGCGAAGGCAAAGTGATGATGTATGTACGTTTTGGGGCTGTGTGTTAGTGTGAGAACTCGTAAAGCTGTCGAGTGTAATGCTTTCGTGTGGATTTATTTATTTTTATGTTTTACAAGCAAATCAAAGGTTTTGAGTAAAAACATACCTTTGGAAAAATGCGTTCTCGCTCTCTCTCTCTCTCTCTCTCTCTCTCTCTCTCTCTCTCTCTCTCTCTCCTCCCCCCCCCCCCCCCTCCCCCCCCCCCCCCCCTTCTTCTTCTTCTTCTTCTTCTTCGTTGTCGTCGTCGTCTACTTCGTCTTCTACATGTTGCTCCTCCCCCTCTCATTAAACAGATAGAAACATTCTTACCTCACCTGCGAGAAATGGATGGCCAATGGATTTTTTTTAATGTTATTTGATCAAGACTATCTGGATGTACCCACTGTATTGAGGAGTATGAAGTTTGAAATACATCTATGATAACGGGTGTGCGCAAACTGCACTTGCACACATATACACACATGTACCTATCCCCTCCCTCTACACTGTCTTCCCCCACCCCAAACAGACACAAATATAACAGGCACGCACACGCACACACACACACACACACACACACACACACACCATATGTCGTAAATTCATTATCATACACATGCATGTCCTCAGTGGACTTTAAAATGCAAGTACATATATATGTAAATGTGCACACATGCAAGGTTATAAGCATACTCTTGCACGTGCCTGACAAACAGATACCAGCACGTGACTGAACTTTAATAAAGTGAGGGTGCGCAAAATGTGTACGAATTTTACAAACGCTTGAAATGTCTGACTGTTAGGCAGGAAGACTTCAAACTCTTGAATTAACAAAAAATAAGAGCTTTTGACCCCCTTTTCTGGAGAGACACCATAGACTTGTTAATTGACCAATAAATGAAAGGTTTCTCAAAAGGAAACCTGTAGATTACTGAAAGAGAAGGGATTGATAATGGTTTTATATAAAAAAAAAAAAAAATCAATGCTTAACGAATATTTACAAAATCAGAGACGTACATCCTTATAACATCACTCGTGCAAAATACAATCATCATATTTAGTGAACTGGATAAAACGTGCGTCCTCCCTAAATTACAAAATGAGAATTGTACAGCGTTAACTTCCAAGCTTCAGTACGGAAGCCAACTTGAGAACATTATTCAGGAAAAAAAAAATCTGGTTCACAAAGTGTCAACAGATTTCTTTTTTAAAAAATCGATTTGATACAGTAGACATACGTCGCACGGCAATAAAGAACTCAGGGCAATTATGGAGTCACACACCCATGTTTGTGCACATCCACACTTGCACTCACAAACTATGCTTACTCCGTACGCAACGCACAATCACTCCATTCACCCAAAGGAGCACTATCACCACAAAATTAAGTTTTCTATAAAACGCTCCCTTTACTCAATAATAAAGAAAAGGGTCTTAAATCTTCTGTTCACTTCAGTGCGTTTTCCAACAATTATTTCTTCTCTCACAAGATATTTCCACACATATAAACAATAATACAATATTCAAAGTTTTATCAAGAATCAAACACACACATACATATTACACTATCAGTTTCATTATATTAAATAATGCAGTAAAGACAAGTCATCTTCTTGACTTGTCGAGGAGCTTTCGTGCACTTGGCTGTACCACCTCTGGACCACCACAGTCTGGATCCTCACTAGACTGGTACACCTTAGTCGGGAACACCACTGGACGCTGAGGGATTCTGTAACGAAACCCTAGGTCCAGGGTTAACCTCTAAAATGAATTTTATTTATTTTTTCTCTTTCTCTCTTTTATTATTCATAGCTCCTTTTTAACTCCTTTTACATTCACTCCAAAATCAAAATAGAATACTCACATGAGTCTTGTTCCGCCAACTTATTCCTACCTACAGTTGGGGTACAGAAAGAAATCTTTATACAACAATATTTCATTTATTTATTTTTCAATTCTTCTTTTCTTTTCGCGTTCAACGTTCATCTTTTTCTCTTTTTCCCAAATAGCGCAATATCCTCAAATCTTTATAATCATCAACTTCTGTTATCATTACAATTACACCTTTAATGTAATTGCTTTAACCAGTTTACAACCCCAACTGGTACTCACCTTCTAGGGAATAAGCAACAAGCCTACCCTAGTAGACTTCCAGTCTACATCTACACTCTATACTTAGTGAAACTTTGCCACGCCAGGCATCTTACACCCACCAAGGGTTAAGCACACCCAAACCAGGGTTGCATCGGACAAACCAGTCCAACCATGTAGCACACCCAACCCAGGGTTGCACAGGACAATCCTAGTCCTAACAATATTAAAACCCAGGAGGGTTACAATAGGACATCCTCCTATGTCCGTGTCCAGAGCTCCTCTGAAATAACAATAATCTTCCACCCTTCCTCACATTGGGTGAACACACTTCACAATCCACTCAGCGTCCCACTCTTCCACATCACTTGTGGTTGCACTCCATGAATACAAAAAAAAGCATCAAAACCGTAGGTTCCATTCCACAATCGCAAAAATTACAAAATCTCTTAACACTCTTTTCTTTGACATGAAACTTCTCCATTCACATAACACTTTCCCCCCCCCCCCCCCCCCCCCCCCCCCCACCCCCCCCCCGGCCGAAATCTGTTGACTTCTAAAGCAGGCTTCGCTCGTATTGTAGTCACAATCAACATCAGTGTCAAGGCAATGGGGAGGGGGGGGGGGGGGGGGTAAAAACAACTTTTCAAGAGACTCGACTGCATTTCAGAGAAGCATGTCAAAGGTTTCAAAAATTACCGAGATAAATTCATGTTTCACCAGGTGTTTAGTGGAACCAAATGCCATCTATTAAGCGCTTCTAGACAATGTATGTGTGTGTGTGTGTGTGTGTGTGTGTGTGAGAGAGAGAGAGAGAGAGAGAGAGAGAGAGAGAGAGAGAGAGAGAGAGAACGAACAAACAAACAACGAACAAAATGATTTATTGCTTTAAAGCAGTACAGCTTCCTTAGCAATTCGATTTGATCCACCATGATAGAAATAAACGCGGTACATGTTCGTCTGACATGGAAACCATGACAAACTTTGTCCTTTTTTCAAACACAGTTCTGACATTTCATGTCACTGGTAAGGCACTGGTCACGATGATTCCATCTGAGGCGTGAGTCTTGAGCCCAGGCTGTCATCCCAGGCAGAACAGGATCAGGCCGTGTAGCATCTCCAGCATCCATGCAGCACGTGCCTGGATCTCAGCGTGTTGTGTTGTGCTGACACGTTTTCCTCAGCAGAGACTGGCCAGTTTTGTCCGCTCCTCTGTCAACATGTGTCATCTTTGCTTCACAAACCAGAATGAACAGTCACTGTCATCTGGCGTACACGGAACCTCCAACACCAGATCGTCCGATTTACAGAGCAATATGTCTGATCCACTGGAACGATCAAGAGCGATTTTTCTGAATAACTTGTTTCTGCTCTTGTCTCTCAAGTGTCGCTGGACAGATTTTTCAGTCAAAGTGGCAACATAACTTTTAACAATACTTGTACTGAAACCTGCCACGAGGTTTTCATAGACCGGCTCGATGTCCGTGTCAGCTGGTGGAGAGAGGGCAGGGCTT
>JADBJO010025830.1:0-12500 GCA_016801955.1 Conus betulinus
AATCACCTATCTTCATCCAAACTGTGAGCGCAAGAAGGTTTTCATTCAACACCCATCTTGAGCCCAATTGGATGAATATAAGTAATGCTCGGTTCATTTTCCTTGTCCTGGGGTGTTATGTATCCTGCCTGGAGAAGACCTAGAGGTCGAAAACGCATCGCGTTTTTATCTTATGATTCTTTTGTCTACGTTTTTCCGTTGAGTTTATTATAAGTAATTTTTTTTAAGAAAATCAAATAGATTAAAATGGAACTGAATAAAATAAAACATTGAAAAACATTTTCAGCACCACACACCACAGCCACACCAAGTCCCCCGGGTTATCAATGCTGCACGATGGACACCCATGGTTCCCAGCATGGTTTCTCTCCCCTTCCATCACCCATCCCCCCTTATTCCCCCCCTCCCTCCTCACACATTGTCCTTTAAAAGACACTTGTTTTTAACTGACGACAGTATGTGGGGGGAAAAGCGCATTGTGAAAAATGACGACGGTGGAAGGCTTTTCATGACCAATGAGAATACAGGTAGTGCGACCAGAGCCACAAATGCAGTACAGCAGTGGACGGCAGAATAGAATAGGAAGAATAAAAAAGATAGTGGTGAGTAATTAATTGTATTGTTTGGTGGGTTTGTGTGTTGTGTGTGTTGTGTGATCTGTTTGTGTGTGGTGTTGTTTTTTCGTGTTGCGGTGCGTGTGCGTTTTCTGTGTGTAGGTTGTGTGTGTGGTGTGTGTGTGTTTGTGTGTGTGTGTGTGTGTGTGCTCGCGCTGTGACGTCGACATTCGCTCTCTCATTTTTATGTTTCATATCATATCCAGTTTAAAAAAAAAAGGCAAAAACTCGCTTTGTAAAGAAGCCCGGAGTGCTGCAGCGTAGCGTAGGCTTCCAACAGTCAATCCAATGACTGACCACAACGCAGAACAATGGTGGGCGGCTAGAAATAGAATATAAGTACAGTCCATCAAAAACAAATGCCTTTACCACAATCGACGATGACAAGTATTTCTTAATGACAACGACGGACATCATCATCACATCATCTCATCCATCATCATTCACCATAGCATCACACTTCCTCCTCCTCCTCCTCGGCTCCTCCTCCTCATTATCGCTGATGAAACAGTAACGCTAATGATGACGAACGAAGAGCATCACATCACATCATACAGCATCATCATCATCAATCCTCTCATGGGCATCTCATAACGATTACTGTTTGTTATCATCCCTTAATTTATTAATTGCATTAAATATCATCAGTATTATGATCATCACACTACTACTGGCTACTACTTACGGGGACTGCTACTACTGCCTACTTTCATTCGACGTATGTTTCTTCAATTATCTTTTCATATATGAAATACACTCATGATATCCTATGACATCGCAGGTCATTGCACTAGGTGGATCTTCATCATGGGTGTATGGTAAATCCAGAGCATTTGTATTGGTTAAGTCACCAGCAGCAAGCAACAGCATCAGCAGCAAGTAGTATTACAGTCGTATAGGGAAGCTACTATCTGGAGGTGGTGTGGTGGTGGTGTTTGGGGGTGTTGGTGGTGTTAGGCACTCATAAGCGCCTAAGGTGGGCACTGTCCCGGGTTTATGTTTCAGCCTACCTGGTCATTAGTTCATTATTTTCAAAACACAACGGTGTGATTATTCTATCAACGGTTGGCTATCATTAATAGTCTTTGATCATATAGTTTATCACGTTCCATCGTCAACACCCGCATATCAGCATTACTGCCGTGGTTTACAGTCAGGTCCGTGTTTGCGTGCAGAGGAAGCAACAAATCAATTGGCGGGAGGCGGGGCTCTGCTAAGCGGGACCTGTTTCACATGACGAGCATGTTGATTCGCATGCGTGTCAGCTGCAGTGTGCGGGCGGCTGGGGGCGCTGGCCCGAGCGTTTAGGAAAAGCGTTTTCCATCCCCATACAGCTTCTGGGACAGGAGTGGTCCAGGACCTTTATGCTTTAACGTGTTGTAACTCCTGTTCTAGTGCTGGGGATTCGAACAGCTTGGTTTGGTCATATCTCCTCACCTCTAAGCGCTGTGTTTGGAATTATTCTGCTTCCTCTCCTTCTACATTGTTACTTCAGCAAGGGCACACATCGTTAATGGAACGTTCCCTTGTGTCCAACAGGTAAGAGTCTTTTCCAGTATTTGGTTTCTTTTCCAGTGCTGTCCATTGGTATTCCTAGAAATTTCATACAAGCTAGAGAAAACAAAAGGAAAACGTCTAACTAGAACTAGACATTCAATGTCAAAGAGACGCGAAAGAAGAAGAAGAGAAGAAAGAAGAAGAACGAAGAAGCACAAAACCGCGTCACAAAGAAAAGAATAAGAAGAAGCCAAAAACAGCGTCAATATTTAAGTCAGTGAATGGTTCAGTCAGTATGAACTGCCTTAGAATATTTGGAAAAGAAAATAAAACTGCTGTTAGAGAAATGCCTTGGAAGTGGCATGCGATTTTTTTTTCGTTTTCTTTGAATTTGTCGTTTATGTCCTACTCCTCCACCCTTCTATTCATATGTCTCTGATTCCTGCCTCCATTCCTCATTTCCTCTGTTTTCTGCTACTTCATTGTTATCTGCTACTATTGTTCTGTTGCCTGTGCTGACGATGTTGGAATTCAGTTTAGGCTCACTGTAATGTCTTAAACTGATTATCTGTGCCCCACACAAAACTCTGCTTTTCATGTGGCTATCAAAGTAATGGTTCTTGTTCTTGTTCGCGCTCACACAAACTCACACAACACACACATAACACACAAGCACGAGTTCGCTATGGTCTGCAACACACACACACACACACACAACCACACCACACACACAACACACACACACACACCACAAACACGGGAACGCTTCTGAGCGTCCGCGCGCGCGCGCGCACAACCACACCACACACTACCACACACACACACCACACACCACACACCACACACAAATACACCAGACTTAGAAATAAAAAGAAAAGAGGGTGCAACAACAGAGTTAATAAAGCACTCCAAATCATGCTAAACTTGAACTTAACAGATCCTTCCCGCTTCCACCGTTAGTAAGTGCTATCTACAAACGTAAATAATGTGAGCACCAACATCACAGTTGGTTTTTTTTTTTTTTTTTTATGAGTGAAACTTGATGTGCGGGATGGGGTCCTCTTTGATTTTCATCACAGAATGTCCACTACGTGACCCGTTTCGGTCATAGCTGAAATATGTTATTGCCTGACCATATTTCCAGTCGCCATGCAATGATTATTGGAAGCCTGGGTGACAAACATAGGCGAGGTGATAAATATTCCGCGCAATCTTTGACGAAAACTTTGTAGGTTGGACACTTTCCTTGTACTGTGTGCCACACATTCTTACGACCGTCTCGGAGCCAGTTATTTCTACATGGTCCGAACCGGTCGTTTTGCATGGATCGCTCTACTAAATTGGTTCTCTCTCGCTCTCATCTCTCTCTCTCTCTTTTCCCTTCTTGCTCTCTTCTCTCGTGCACTCGCCTCACTCTCTCTCTCTCTCTCCTCTCTCTCTCCCCCCCCTCCCCCCCGCCCCCCCCCCCTTATGGATAATATTTAAAATGTACTCCATGCAGGGTATGTTTTGAGTCAAAAGCATACATCCATTAAATCAAATGTGTGTTTTACCTTCTGAAGGTAGGGGCATGGATGCGATGAATGATGATGCAACTAGTTAACTTTTTTTTCACAACTTGAACGAGGGGATGAGATGATGGGATTGAGTAGTGCTGTCCATCATATCTAAGAACATAACTATTGCCGTTCTAAACTTTAGCATGACCTTTCAAAATGCGCTAACTTTCACCAGGTCCAACCTGTAAAAATACGTCACCTGTCTAATGACCAAGGGAAACTGAATGAAAAAATGAGAACTATTGATCAAAAAGCAAACCATCTGGTCCTAAGCGAAGAGACAGAAAAAACCGTTTGGCAAACAAAAGCTTTTTCTTTTTGAGGGAAACCATTAATCATTATCTTCGTCTCTTCTCCCATACTATAGGCCTACTGTTATTAATGTGTCTCCATAAATCGCGAATTGGTACTTGATGTTCCCTGTATATGCAGGTGGATGCAGATGTGGGTCGTCCCTTCGTTACTGTCATGGGGAAGCGGATAGAGGAGTACAGGAGAGTGAGAGATTTGGCTGAGCAAAAGTCGTGAGGAGAGTAGAGAGCGAGATAGACAGGCGTAGGAGAGGAGAGAGGAGAGACAGAGGAGTGGAGTGAGAGAGAGATGAGAAGAGAATACGAATACAATACAACACGAAAATTGGTATTCAGATTAAGGGCTAGAGACCCTATACTGAAGGATGATACCTTGCAATATACATCATCATTATGTGGTATTAGATCATGAAAGAAACATAGGCACGAAAAGAGCATTTAGGGGCAGGCACCATACACCTAATAATAATATATGGCTATGCTGCACGTCAGAGCCTTTCCGTGTAAAAAATGAAAATAAATAAGAAATGTTTCAATTATTTCTTGATTCAAGAACCTTGCAAATATCGTGACCTGTCCCTATTACATTAGCTGACGTTACATTTCAGGCCCGGTCACAATCGCCATGTTGACCCGCTATCCTTGGGGTGGGCGCCCGATTGAAGTTGCCGCGTGAATGTGGAGTTCCCGGCTCAAAATAGAAGTCCCATGTCCTGTTGATTTTCGTCTGTCCTCGGAAGGAAGCGACACCTGGCTGTGCCTGTGCCATTGATGGCAAGTAACAATATCAAAGCGATAATGAGGGGCTCTACTCAACGGCAAAAAAAAAAAAAAAAAAACTCGAAAGAATATCGTACGGTGTGCGCCAAAGTGTACAGTAAATACTTGACTCCTCAAGCAGAAACAGAGGCAAGGGCCTTTAACACGCATATGGTACTTGGGGGTGGGTACTGGGGGGGGTGTGGTGGTGGTGCGCGATAGGCCGACTGTTCTTGGGGGTCTTTTTGGGTGGGGGTGGGGGGGGTTTGCGGGGCAATGAGGGGTGGGTGGGGGTGGTGAGTGGGGGGACAATGGTCCACCGAGGTTTTTGGGTGGGGGGTACGTCGCTGGATGGGGGGTGGTTGGTTGGTGGGGTGGGGGCACTAACGTGGTGATGTCTCGTGGGGGTGGATGGGGTCGGGGGTGGAGCGATAATAAGAGTCACGGGGGGGGGTCAAAAGGGCGGACTTCATCAGTAGACTGGGGAAGTCGCGAGCGTCGGTGGAACGGCTGAGGGAAGAAGGGGGGGCGCATAGAGGGGGGGGGGGGGTAGTCGTTTCATAGTTGTGTTGTCTTGGGGCGCCGTTTCTAGCGATCGACTTCTCTCGTGGCGCGGTCCAGGTGGGGGGGGAGCCGTTGTGGACTAATGCATCCCAGCCCGGGTTGGATGGGTGTTCACGCCCGAGTGGTCTCAAGGTGGCGCGTGGGGTCGCGGCTCTTTGCGGGGATGGAAACTGATGTAAGTGAGGCTGGTGGGGGGGGACGGGGGGGGGGGGTCTGCTTGCCTGCGCTGCACACCTAAATTTAATATAATGCCGCCAAAGGACTTTTCCCTTGAAGGAGCGTTCCACTGTACTTTAGATTTATAGACGTGGTCATTATAGGGAGGCCATCACGGTACAAGAACAAGGTGTGTTTTTTTTTTTTTCTTTAACACAGACAGGTTAAAAAAAAACTGGCGTAATGGGAAGCGATTGAGAGGACTGCCATGTCGCGCAAAGATATGCTATAGGGAAATGTGACTTCAGATAACGTGAAGGTCGATGCCATTTGCACAGGTGAAGTCAAATGGTGTTTTAGAAGAAAAACACAAAAAAAAACCAAGAAAAATCTTGGTGCAAAAGAGCTGTCCTCGTCTCCGATCAAATGGTCAGTTTCAAATATGAATACTGGCGCCCCTATTTATTATGGTGTCCGCAAAACGCTTACATGGATTTCCATTATCAGTGATTTAAGATGCAAAATCGCTGCATTGTGACGTGTGCCCCTAAGACAAACTGGCGCTGCATTGGTCGGCCAGTCCCCGGTGCTCACTCGCAGGGGGGCGGTCCCAGGTGACGTTTCCACTCACTCTCTTGTTCGGAACCGAAAGCTCGGCCCGTGGCGTAGCTGGTCCGCAATTGAGGCACGGCCGCGTGTTGCGCTCTCTCATGAGGAAGTGGGGGAGGCCACAACCACGCACAAAGTACTCGCGAGCCCCGCGTAGACATTTAGGATCGACTGAGGATAGCGCTGTTCGGAAAAGAAGTTAGAAGTTGCTGTACTCCCTTCGCGCTAAAAGATGGGTGATGCTCTAGTCCTCGTGCAATCTTTCAAATTTGTAGCAGAGAACCGTCATTGTTGAACTCGAATTAATTGACTGTGGTGCACAGAGGGACGTAAGATGAAATTAAAGAAGATTAGTAATAAAAGCGGACAGATACGACAAAGATAGTTAAGAGTGTAGAAGAAAATGTCGCTTTAGGGTAGCGCCCAACTAGCATAGCCCCTGACTTTCGAGGCTCCGGGGGCAGCGTGTTGCGGCAGGGGCAAACAGCCCCTTTCAACCTTCTCCTCACAGTTGTTGGTCTCCGTGCATTCTGATCATTAGCTCACCCATTACTTACAGTTTACATTTTTTTTCTTTTCCCTCCTCCTTTTTATGTGGACGTTTTTTTGTTGTTGTTGTTTCCCCCCTGAACACATTATGAGACACCGTTTTCTCATTGATCACATATTTATATGCTCTGAACCAGCACAGATCAGATTAAATGCCGAACATTATTATTCACACCTACTACAGATTAACACCCCATCCATCGTAACTGTTTTATTTTTTCCTCTCCAACAATACAGTACTGCATTATTAATGTCATTTCATCTGCCCGTGCGCGGAGAGCCCCGCCCGCCAGCCACTTCCCTACATGGGATTATCTGTGGTCGGTAAGAGGATAGACTAAGCGTCGGACTTAACAGAGTAAGCTAACTTGTATCCGTGATCACGGCCCGCACATTTGCCACGCCGAGGGAGTAACGTGAACTCCATCCCTCCCATCCAACTGGTGTCCCACCACCAACACTGGACAGCCTTATCACCCCTACTAACCGGGTGTCCTTGGGAGGCCAATCATTGTTAGCAGGAAGCCTATACCCCACGTACGAACTAACCCATACATAACTATCATCGACTTCAGATCGCGCCACCCACCCTGGGTTTTTTTTTATTTCACCCTGTAGCCACGGCGCACGTCAAGGGGTCCTGCAGATTATCACTGGGGGGGGGACGATATCACGCAGTCACGCAATGAACCTGAATTACGCCAGGACACTTAAACACAGTAACTATACACAAACCACTAGGCATAGGGGCACAAATTCACGTGCTTCTCAGCTCATCTATCCGAGTCCGGCCTCCAAAGGGGCAAGCAAGCGTGAACGGTTGAACAGGCCACTAATCATTTTCATAATCTCAATAACAACCGAAAAAATGACGATGTTGTATCTCACTTGACCCGACTCCGAGTAAAGATACCGAGAAAACACCTACGAACCAAACGGCACCGGACTACATGGTCGAACACAACGTCAAAAGGGTTGGATCAGGAATAAACAATCCAAATGTTCAGATACGCATGCATTAGGCTTCGAAATCCCACCGAACAGGTCTTCATTTCGTTTGGCTCTTAAATTACACCATGAAAAACGCGACAACCAGTGCTGATAATCCTGGTTACAACCGCCTGTAAACACCAAGAAAGGATAGGTTCGATTCGAAAAACACTATCCAATCGTTCCCCCCTGCTTGGGTCAGTCAGCATTCGACTCATCAGGTCGGTGCAGACACAAAATCACTGACCGCCCTGACACAGCCTGTTGTCTGTGTCCCGCCCGACGGAGGCCAATAGATGTTTAATAAGGGTAAAGGGGAGGACTGCTGGTCAATAAGTGAACCTTCCGATAACTTTACGTTGCCAAGTCAATTTCGAATCTCCATCATTTCAATTGGTCCCCACGGCCAACCAGCCTCAATTCCTATTGGTTCTAGGTTTCGAAGTTTGTATGACTATCCTTTCCGTAAAAAAGTCAACAACAAATCTTAAGAATACCTTCCAGAAGGAGTCCAACCAAAAAAAAACCAAAAAAAAAAAAAAAAGACCAAACAGACAAACAAGTTACCAGACCAAACACGGACGCGTTTCATCAACCTTCTAGGCACATGCTTCGGGCAAGACAACAACGTTTCCGGACAGTGAAAACGAGGCACGCGCGATCCACGTATCTTCTATATTCCTTCGGCGCGCAGATGGGACGTTGAAAATGAAAATCGGTCTTCTTCGTATCCAACAACTTTCATTGCGCTGAACGTTTGCTTATTTTTGCCTAAGGTGATCTAAGAGGGGTCGAAACGCGTTGCGTTTTGTCTTGTACTTACTTATCCTTCCTTTTTGTTTTTGGGCGGATCCACTAGGAGTTGTTCTAAGAAGAAATTTGACTGGTCCTTTTTTCCATATTCGATGGAATGAAGCTGACAATCACACACAGTGACACACACACACACACCACACACACACATCACAACACACACACCACACACACACACAACACACACACCACACCACACACACACCACACACACATACACACACACACACACACCCAACACATACACACACACACCGCACCACACACACGCCACGCACGCACACACACACCACACACAGACACACACACACAGCGCGTCACGTACGTACGCACACACACGCTTGCACGTTACACTATCATTGCAGCTAGGTCTTACTTGAGAGAATGAGGTTTAAATCTGTGTGAAGTGTAATAAATGGAGTTTTGGATGTTAAACATTAGGCTCGGAACAACCAGAAGCTCTGTATAAGCATCAAAAGGGGAAGTGTGTAGATATATTTTATTTTCTCATCCAAGTATGCATGAAATTCTGATTCGTCATAATTCCACACTACTAAAAAAAGTATATGAATTATTTATCATAATACCAAAACACTCACCTTTTTTTTCTTTTTTTTTTTTTTTTTTGCTTTCAGTGTGCTGTATGTCGCTGGTTCACTACAGGGTTCAAGAGCAGTCTTGAATATCAAGATGTCAAGTTTGACGGCCTACGTATCTCTGTGGGTGACGTAAAGAGAGAGATTTTCGCCCAGAAACGGCTTTCACTACAGAGACAGTGAGCTTGTAATTACAAATGCTGAAACTGGCAAAGGTATGTGTATATGTATTCATTCCATCCATCCCTTTGTGAAACGAGATGTGTTTTTCATTTGACGTGCTGTATCAGTTTCCTGTTGTGAGGATAAGCATCATCGCCTAGCTTAACTATGGTGCTTGGTAGTGTTGGGAAGCAGGGGAGAGTGGGAGGTGCTGTGTGAAAACCCACAACGCATTCCAGAATGCATACAGGTTTATTCCATTGTTGTTGTCTTACAAATGAGAAGCACAGATTGTGTACTCATCATACACACACAGCCATTTACGTCACTGGAATCGGTGATGATTAAGCAGTATTTCTCAACGGTGTATGCTTTTGATTTACATCAAGCAATGGCAGCTACATGACCCATATGAAATGCACAGAAAATTTGAGATTATTTAAAAGTGTAACTATTTACGAAAGAATGTGTCGTGACTTCTCGGACCAACAGAGCTGATTTGGTCAAATTTCGTAGTGAGGTGACTGCAGGCTGAAACTTAAACAAATTTTTAAAAGGAGTTTAAAGTAACTCTGCCGATTAACATGAACACAAGTTGAATTCAACGACCACCTTGCGCCGAATTTGAGAAGGTGATAGCTCGTTCTTCGTTTTCATTGTGCCTGAATGTTGTTTATCTTGCCTGGAGAAGACCTAAGAGGTCTGCACGCGTCGTGTTTTGTTTTGTAATATTTGTCCAAGAAAAACCGGCAGAGTTACTTTCAATTATTTCAAAATTTGATTTGGTCAAGTTTAAAATCACTTCAGTTGTTCATGAGACCAAATCAGTTTGAACGTAAAAATTTCAGACCCAAGACCACCAAAGATTTATTTGAAAACTTGGAAAAAAACGCAAGATTGTTGTGTTTTCACTGTGGTATTTCAGGAGGAAATAAAATGTATGCCGGTATTTTTGGGCGATAAACGGGAATGATTTGGTCGAGTTTGGGATCGCGAGTTGAGGTGTTAGATCACTATCAGCTCGCGGGAGCTGACATGTGACTGTGCATGTGAGGGTAGGGATAGTTGCCAGCCGCTTGTCACGTACAGTCTTAGAGTTAATGACTTGGGATGAAGGCACCTCATAGGTTTACACGGTTTAATACGCTCCACCCGTCCCTCTCTTCTCTCTCTCTCTCTCTCTCCTCTCTCTCTCTCTCTCGCTCCTCCTCCACTCTCTCTCTGGGCTCTCTCGTCTCTCTCTGCGTGTGCGCGCGTTTTTCAGTTATTTTCTTCAAACAAAACGTGAAATTGGACCCGTATCAATGATTTTCACGTCCATGGTTTTCATAAGTAGTAGCACATATGTCCCACTATTGTGATTGTATTGCATGCTATGTAAGTGAAAAAAAAATGCATGTGAACTTAGAGATAAATCTTGTTTGATTTCAGTGACTGTGCTTTTATTGATTGTGTTTTTAGGTTGAATTTCCTTTAGAACTGACAATGAAATCAGATCTGTTTTATCCAGCCAATTTCTCTATAGTTTGTACACGTTTGGTGAAAATGAAACGAATACGAGGAACTAGAGAAAAAAAGTATGTTGAAAACAGTTTTTTTTCCAGCAGTAATTGCATTTGCAGATATAAATGTAGCAGTGGAAGGGTGGGGGAGGGGGAGGAGGACAGGGGGGGGGGGGGGGGCGGTATGAGGCTTCGACCATAGAGCAACAACTGTGTAACTTCCATGCACGATGATGCTTTAGACTGTATTTGCTTCTTCGACAATATGGCCCTGAGGCTGGTGGGAGGTGGGTGTGGGGGTGCATGTGTGGGGGGTGTGTGGGGGGGGGGGGGGGGGGGGGGGGACAACAACTGGCGAAAGAGAGTATTAGTCCTGTACCGAAGGAATCTGATAAATGGGGACTGAAAATATTTTGTGTTAGAAAGAAACATATTTTTTATCATCGCGGGTGTCAGATCCAGTTGTTATCACTCAGGAGAAAATTTGTGCTGGGTGAGGGCAGTGAAACCGAACCAAATGCCCCATCACCACCACCTCCCTGCTGCCTTCACAAAAAAAGACACACAGACTGAGAAAAAGACATGCTCATTTTTGTTTGAAAAGTACTCCAAAGAGAAGTTTTAAAGTAAACGCGTCTCCATAGCAGCAGTGGAAGTGGCTTTTGTAGTGGTGTAACTGGCAGTTTCATTGAGTGCAGTCTTATTGTTGCTTAAATTTCTTTTCAGTCAGTAATGTAATTTATGTAATTTTTGTTAGTTTCAATAAACAAAGAAATACTTCTTTGTTTTTGACATCAGGTCTGGTAGTTTAGCTGGACCAGTGTTAGTTAAGGCGTTTCTGGTGTCCAGAACACATAATAAAAATATAATCACACCTTTGCCTTTTATCTTTGATCAGAGAGAGAGAGAGAGAGAGAGAGAGAGAGAGAGAGAGAGAGAGTTGTTCACACGTCCCTCTGTAGTCTCTGAAGCCATCATATGCAGTGCTGGGTTGATAATATTCCATGTTCTACAAACAATGATACCCTTAACTGAGATCTATTCTGATTTGTGTTTTTCCCTTACTGTCCCATATTTCTCCATATTTCCCTTGCTGTCTTATTTCCCCACATTTCCCTTATTCTCTTATTTCCCCATGTTTTTTCCCTTACTGTCTTATTTCCCCGTATCCCTGTCTGCGTTTCGAATGACTTATATTCTTCGTTTTTTTCCCCCGTTGTTTTGTGTAGCATACGAGGACGAGGATCTGATTCCTCGCAACACCAGCTTGACTGTTATGAGAGTCCCGGCCAAAATGTCCGCTGTCAGTAGCAGGCAAAAGTCGTGGGTAAGAGACTTTCAATTTGAGTGTTCAGAAATTGTTTCCATTCCAGCTTGGCTCTGTTGCAGCAGCTATGGTTAGTCTGAACTTGCTGTTCTTTTTCTCAGCCAATATTAGCATGTAAAATCATCGATAAATCTGGTAGGTGGGTTTTACAAATATATCTGTTACCAGCCTGTTGTTTTTAAACTGTTTGTTTGTTTTGTTATCATAGCTTATCATCTTACAAACCTTAAATGATGTGTAAACCAGACTTGTAAAATATTGAAATTCTGCTGGTTTAAAAAGTCGATTTTACGTGAGTTTTAATGTTTAATTATAGATGGTATTTTCGAGGTACATAAGCTACTTGAGAAATTTCTTAAAACCCAATCCAAGAACCTTTTCTGAGGGCACTGAATCCCTTTTAAGTTAAACAATCATGAAAATATGCGTAAATTTTCTTCACCCAATAAGCAATCTTGGTGTTACTATATACCTGTGCATTAAGTATATATA
>JADBJO010025830.1:17500-23291 GCA_016801955.1 Conus betulinus
AAAGAAAACAAGCGAGGAAGCTGCGCTAGTGAAGCGAGGGACAAAGTCCACACAGCACCTTTGAAGCCTGTTGCATTGCAAGCTAAGAGTGCGGTTTCAGAACAACACCACTCGCGTGGGGCTGCTACTCTCTCTGCTGTGATAGTCTTAACTTTAACCCAAGCGGGCGGATGGCAAACTGTGTGACAATAATACTGAACGCAGCCGACTTCAACACACTCCCGAACTGGCGAACAACCTGAACTCACGAAACGAAGTACACTTGTTCGATGATACAATTCTGGATTCACAGGATTCCAATACAGCAAAAAAAAAACATTGCCCAAAAGGCCAAGACTGCATCACAGACATTTCTGCCATGCAATCTGGAACAATTTGCATTCCTCATAGCATCAAGAAAGGAAAAACATTTCGCGCAGTGTACTCTGTGCAAACACGATTTTTCTCTCCGGAGCACTACCTTTTTTGACTGCAAGCGCATCTCAGAGTGTGTCACATAAAACATTTAGCTGAGGGAGGATGGAAAGCCAAGCAAAATGAGTACGTTTGTGACAACCAGCAAAGCACTGAAGAAGATGAAACAGAAAGAACTTTGAGCGCTCGGGTATGAGAGCAGAAGCAATGGTTTTGCCAGACAATGGCTGATTCAAATTTGCCCATCGCAACATCGGACACCTTGACAACAGCCATGGAATCTGTTTTTTCTGACTCCAAAATTGCCCAAAGACTCCAGGCAACAGCAGACATTACGCCGATGGCAGCTCAAACGTCCAGTAATCTCCAAGACAGAATAAAAGTCAGGGCCATACATGGTCTCTCTCTGTCACTACCACACCCACACTCACATCCCCCCCCCCTCCCCCCACAGATGGTTGTGCACCTGAAAACACACACACACACACACACACACACACACACACACACACACACACACACACACACACACACACAACATAAGCAAGCAAAACACATGGCCCAATGTGAAATGTTATTATGAAAAAAAACAGTTGCTGTGCAAACTATTCATTTTGCTGTAAAACTCATTTTTGGCCTAAAAACTACTCATTTAGAGTTTAGGGGGTAGGCAGGTCTGCTGTGTGTGTGTGTGTGTGTGTGTGTGTGTGTGTGTGGTGTGTGTGTGTGTGCGTGCGCGCGTGTGCGTGCGTGCGTGCGTGTATGCGTTTTTGTGTGTTGTGTGGCACTGTGTTCATGCATGGAATAACGTTGTTTGGTAATGACTAATTAAGTACTGTTCAGCTTTAAGTCTGTTTTGGTACATTGCAAAAATGAACGGTTTCGTTTTTTTTTCGTAACACACACGTAGCCCCAGATCTCTCTCTGATTCTGACTTTTTTGTCGTCGATATTAAATATGTTGATAACCATGAACGGTTTGGAAAACGAAGAACTGTATTCTGTTTTTAGGATATCCCCCCAAGCTTCTCCAGGCTATGGACCGGCAATAGCTCATGCTTCAGCTCCGGTTCGAACACTGTGAGTTTTTTCTCTCCCTCGCTCTCCGTGTCGCCACGTCTTTTTTACCTCTGTCTCTCTTTCCTTCAGTCTCTCTCCCACTCGCCCCTTGCGAATTTGACATTGCTTCCATGACTTGTTTTTCATGACCCAGTGATAGCTTTTGGGCTTCTTGAACCATGGTTAAGTTAAACTGCAATAATGCATGGCAAATCTTTGTGAAACGATTATTCAAAGGAGACTTGTGCCAAGATGATCATGAGAATTGGAACAGGAACACCATTTCGCTCGTACTTGTGAAAATCGGTCTAGATAAACTCTGAAGTGCCATACTATCCAGCCAGAACTATTCCCAAACTGAAGATATTGAATAGAAAAAGACATTTTTTTTGTTGCAAAGATGTGTCCATATCTCTTCATAAATTTATTGCCATGTGTTCCGTCACACACTATGGACAATTAGACATGCAGCACAAATTGTTCATGTGCGACATATTTACATGTACTCACAAAGTGACCAGATTAGCATAATATTTTTTTTCCTCGTAATGACAAAACAAAATCTTTCAGTGGCTATCGTGGTCAAGTAAACAAGATCAGCCTGTGTGTGTAGCTACCACTTGCATCTGCCAGTTCATGTTATGACTGAGCTCGGCTTTTTTGTGTCAGTGTTTCATTCTTAGTTTGTGACAAATACCCCCCATCACTGCCACCCCTCTCTCCTTCCTGCCACCCTCTCACCTCCCCTTTCTCTCTCCCCATCCCTTCCTTGCGCCCCCACCCCACCCCAGCCCACTCCCTCACCTCTCCCCCAATCTCTTTGCTCTTTATCTTCAGAGACTAGCAAGCACTTACAACGAAAACGTTTGTTGTCCAACAGGAAGAGGGATGTGTATGACGACTCACCAGAGACATGTTTGGAACGAAAACCTTCAGATAAACGTCGGATCAGCAGATCTCGCTCAAGATCAAGACAACGCAGTCGTCATTCGACTGAAAACAGAAGGAGAAGGGACTCCTTCAGTCCACGAAGAGAACGAGGCGGGCGACGACACCGTGACAGAGAAGAAAGCCGTAGGCATATCCGAGACCGAGGTGAGCGAAGACATCGATGAGAATCCCATGGAGAGTGAGGCCATCACAGAGATGAACGTCAATGGGGACGTGAGACAACACAAGGAGTGCGTCATCATCGCAAGGACCGTGAAGAAGAGAAAATAATAATTGACTATTCAAATTCAATGCGTGCATGACAACTGATAATGACTTGATTAAAAGAAAAGAAAAACGTTCGTAGTTTTTGATCTTCTAGTTGTGTGTATGTTGTACTTTCCCTCTCGATCTTTCTCGTCAAACTCAAATTTTCATTCTTCGATCTCCTATCCTGTATGTGTGAACTCGTGCATATTCACACACACACACACACACACACACACACACACACACACACACACAACACACACACACACACACACAACACACACAAGATATGTAAAAAACGTGTTTTGTATTTCTGGAAACAAAAATAACTCCTAATCATATTCTTTCATATGAGAACTTGAAAATACTTATTCCAGTTTTGTTGCAAAATAACTCACACATTATATTCAATTCACCAGCTTTAACCTTAAACTTCTTTCGTAAGTTTAGAGATCAGTCCAACTGGTCATTACAGTATCTGAATTTCTTTTTCATATAAAAGTGATGGAGGGGAGGGATGGAGAGGGGATAGAGAAGGAGGAAAGGAAGGGGGTGGGGTTTGGGTGTTAACTGATTTTGTTGTTATATATGCACTTTTTTTTCTTTTTTTTTTTTTTATTTTCTTTTTTTTTTATTTATTTATTTTTTATTTATTTATTTTTATTTATTTTTTTTTGGGGGGGGGGGGTCAGTTTTTTCTGTATTATTTCTAATAGTGTAGCTATACTTATTTCCGTAATCAAATATATGTTAAAATACCGCCTAAACACCCATATGTGTACACGCATACATACTTGGAAACTCCATAACTTTCAGTCATGCACTAGTCTTACTATCTTACTCACCACACACGTTTTCTTTGTCTGATTTTTAATCGTCTAATATCACGATTAGTGGATAGACATTAAATGAAAGACACACACACACACACACACACACACATCAACACACACACACACACACACACACACTCACACCACACCACACACTGCACACGCGCACTCTCTCTCTCTCTCTCTCCTATCGGTGCAAAAGGATTTTTTCAGATATTTTTCTCTTTTTAACATCATGACATTGTTTTCATTCAGTGTGATGTAAACATAACCTTAACCTCTCTCTCTCTCTCTCTGTCTGTCTGTCTGTCTCTGTCTGTCTGTTCTCTGTCTGTCTCTCTCTCTGTCTCTCTCTCTCTCTCTCTCTCTCTCTCTCTCTCTCTCTCTCTCTCTCTCTGTTATTATAGAGCTGATATGGCAAAGACTGGATCTCATGAAAAAAAAAAAAAAAAAAAAAAGTAGAGACGTTTGAAGATAATGTCAATGAGAATATGAATTCAAGAAATTATATTCTAAATGTGAACACCCTGCTCTAGCTGCATAAGGAACCATCGTAATCATTCTGAACAGCAAACCTATATTTAATGCTTGCTCCAAGGCATTTCATCAGGACTCATTAAGGAGACACAGTTGATTGTGGCTGTGCTCTTGGCGTCAAATAGAGACATACCACAGTCCATTATTACGTGGTGTTACCACCACCAAGGGTTCAAAAAAGAATCCAACAGCACCCCCAAGCAGCCAACGAGGGTAGAAATGAAACAAAACGAAAGTGTGGCAAGGAAAAAAGTTGCGGAAAAAAATTAAATCATCACGCAAACAGTATAAAATGTAGAGGACAATCTTCAGTGTGTGTGTGTGTGTGTGTGTGTGTGTGTGTGTGTGTTTTCTATGTGTGTCAAACTCTATATAAAGAAGCAAACAAACATAAAAGAGACCCACAGGTCTCCAGATTACATTGTTATCTATCCCATGCAGATGTCCCGCTATTTTCATACTGTCTCTACTGCTTTGTGTGATGTCTCACCCACTAGTCGCATTGACATTTAAAGTGCACACCAACCAACAATAACACTATGTAACACACGTAACACAATCACTCAAGGCAGTAAAAACACAGCCGCTCGCTCATATTCACATACGATTGCTCTCTGTTTTCTTCTGTTCTCGTAGCAAAAATCAGACTGAACATAATAAGAAGACATCTTACGCAATGCTAAGTAAAACACGCAAATTGGCAAGTTCGTTAATTAAACGAATGTTTTTTTTTTTTTTTCATTGACAGTATGAAGCTGTCTTTCAAAGGGCAACTACCTTGGGTTTTTGAACAACGGCTTCTTATTGAAAACTGAATTGAATAACTTTCCTTGAGGGTTTTTTTTTTCGGGGGGGGGGGGGGGGGGGGGGGGGGGGGGGGGGGGGGGGGGGGGGGGGGGGGGGGGGGGGGTACGGTAGTGTTTGCATTGTGCTAAGCGCTACAACACCACACTTAGGATTTTGCACGAAAACACTACATAAATTCATCTAAGTGTTTTGAGGCTTACCATAAACTTGAGCCCGCATTTAGTATTAAACTGATAACGGATCAAAAAGAACAACTCCCCACCGATTATTTCCCTTGTTTGGGGGATTTCCTGCGAAGAAATCACAAACAGTCGTCAAATGCAGGACCTGCCCCTTAAGTGACGTCATATTTCAGGCCTCTACACTCACTCGTGTGCCAGCTGGTAAGCCCCAAATATTCCCATTCCTTGATTTTAATAGGTCTGCATTGGGAACCATCTGGCTTGTACCTTGATGACGATCTGAAATAAAATGAGGAGAATCAACTTTCAGACACAATAAGAAATTATCAAAACAGTTTTAATTGCAGACGGTCTGTAAATACTCGACACCTTAAGCAAGGCCTTGACGCATTCATTTTGGTGTGCAGCCACACCACCAACAGAGACAACCATCCTGGGACAGTCTAATGTGTGGGAACCTGATGAGAACACCACACTGATACCACCAGAACGACAACACGATAACGTTGACTGTCAAATAGCATTTATTTAATGACATTTCAAATAAGGCAAGAAACAGTGGCCAGTAGAAACAGGTAGGGTAACTCTCGCTCTGATGATGAAATTATTGCACGCCCATAACTCCAAACGAGTTCTGATTATAATCCCAAACTGCTAGCAGAAAAGCCGACACGAACACAAAGAACAAACAAACAGAGACCCCCCTCACCCCACCACACACCCTCTCTCATAGTTTTGCCGAATGATCTCTCTGTGCCCA
>JADBJO010025831.1:10000-20000 GCA_016801955.1 Conus betulinus
CTCCCCCATCTCCTGGGGGGGGTCCCCCTCCGCGCCGTCCCGATCTACTTCTCTCCTCTCCACCCTCCCTCTCTCCTTCTCCCTCCCATCTCTCACTCCCAGTTCCCTTCCCCACCCCAAAGTCCCCATCTCTCCCTGTCCCCTCCACTCCTCCTCTGTCTCCCTCGTCTCTCCCGGGTGCGGGGGGGGGGGGGGGGCTCAATCTCAGATCCCATCACATCCTCTCTTCCTCTCCCTCTCTACTCCTCTCCATCCATCCGCTCCTCCCTCCTTCCCTTCTCCCTCCCGCCTCCTTCTCCCCCGGGTTGTGGGGGCGTCTCGGTGCTCTCTCTTCGTCTCTCCGTTCCCTCTTCATCTCCGATTCCACTCTCCATCGCCTCCCCTTCTCCTCACTCCCCCTGTCTCCGTGCTCCTCTTCCTTCTCGCCTCCTCCGCTCTCACATCTCCTCTCCCCTCAACCGTCCAAACGCACTCCATCTCTCCGTCTGCACACTCCTGCCCGTTCCTTCCCTACCCTCTCTCTCCTCTCTTCCACCTCTCATCTCCTTCTTCTTATCTTCTTCCTTCTCCTCTCTCTCCTCCCGTACTCACCCTCCTCCTGCTCCCCTCCTCACCTCGCTCCTCTCACCTCTCACGCATGTCTTCACCCCGCTCCACAACTTTCCTTCCTCTTCTTCATTTCTCTCTCAATCTCTCTCCTTCCCTCCTCCTCTCTCTCTCCTCCCTTCTCCCTCTCTTCTTCTGTTTTGTTTCTTCTTCTTCTACTTTTTTGTTTGGTGTTGTATTGTGTAGTTTTTTTTTTCCGTTTTTTTGAGTTTTTAAAGTGCCACAATTGCAATTAAAGGATTTTTTAATGGTGCGTGCGTGCGTGGTTCTTGCATGCTTGCATCGCGCCGCGTGTGTGTGCGTTTCGGTTTGTGTGTTTGTGTGTGTTGTGTGTGTTGTGTTGTTGTTATAGAGAAAGAAAAGGAAACGAACGAATAAGAGAGAGCGATAGAAGCGTGCACAGAAAGTCTATGTATATGTTGCCACACCGACTGATGGTCGTTTCCTGTTTCTTCTGACTTTCTTACATTCACTGGTTCGATTCGTGTGCTCTAAAAATATTGAACACAAATAAAATAGCAAAATGGCATGGCAGACCTTAGAAATTACCGATGTCTTAGTTTGCAATAGGCTGGTCTTACATGTGCAAACGTGACATTATTTTGTTTTAGAGAGGAGATTGAGAGGGGAGGGGGTATAGAGGGAGAGGTGTAGGAGTGTAGACTATGCCCTGTGGAGCACTATCCCTTAGTTTCTTTTACTGATATGCTAGAGCGGGCGGATACCAGACCCAAAGGGGCACACAATACACATCAACACCAAGGGCAGGACGAAGGTCAAAAACCTTGGGAAAACAGTCCATTGACTTTGCTGATAACGCGTTGGGTGGGCTGATAGTGGAAGGAGTACAAATACTGCAAAGTTCCCCCTCTGGAGGCGTTTGCATAAACGGTGCTTGACGTCAAATCGACATGTTACGACATGCAGACAATTTGTTATACCTTGCTACTATTCAAGGACGGGGCGGAGTGGGAGAGGAAATGGGTAATAAGAACTAGAGTAGGGTAGGGAGGGGCTTGAAGATATAGATGGGAAATGACCTGATCCTTTACTGCATGTGACAAACGCATGGTACACCGTGGTGAGGACAAGACCCAAAGTGATTTCATGGGTGCATGTGATCAGATTTAACTCTGAATCTGATGACGTTGGATAGCTTCTGTTGAGAAGTCTTTGGGGTCCATTCTTTGCTTTCACGTTTTCGCCAATGTTTTTGTCATCATAAATGTCAACAGTCAAACAAACATAACAATAATTATCCTCATTATATCATCATTGCTAGTCGATTTTAGGGTCACGTTTATGATTATTCCAGACTGAAGGAGAAATTCAAAATGAAATTGTTGAGTGGGTGTTGGGAAATGTAATGTTATGAAAGAACGATGTGCCCCAACTCCTGTATTTATGTGCCCACACACACACTTACAAACGTCCGCGCGTAACTTACGTTCGCTCGCTCCCTTTGCACACCTATATACACATGTATGCATGTGCACGCCACACACCCGCATGCTTGTGCACATACACGCATCAATATTAACGCACAAATGCATACACCACGCCACATGTACACACCTGCATACAAAGACACACACATATGCACATATATATGTACACATATACATGCAGATACGTGTGTGTGCTCACACAAACCCACAATTTACACACCAACACACACACACCACACACACACACACACCACACACACACACACACATACATGCACACGCACTTCTGCACACGCACACACATGTGCACATACACACACACACCACACACACACACACACACACACAACACACACACAACACACGTAAACAACACACACAACACACACACACACGCACACACACACACACACCACACACACACACACACACACACACGCACACACACACACACACACACGCACACACACACACTCATGACCACACGCGCACACTTGGGGCTGTGCCCACACATCCACACACACACATGTCTCATTCACTACACACGCATTCAAAAAAAAAATGTTAGGTAGGCAATCAAGGTCTGACCAGCGCATTGGCTAATGCGTAGGTCAGACATCTGCTAAGTCGTAGCCACGAGACCCTCTTCTTCAATTCTCTCATTGTAGTTGTTAATTCATTTATCCATCAGCTTAAAATCATGCGTAGTGTGGTCTCCAACACTTAGTGGATGTGGTGTAGCGTATATGGACTCGTCCGCACGAAGTGACGCCCTCTTGATGAAAACTGAAACTTTTTGTGTGTGTGTGTTTAATTCGAATTTAAATTCGAATTACTGAAATGATCATCAAGAAACCTTGTATATGGTAAATGAATGCACACTGACATGTAATTTTTATAATGATTGGTTTGAGTGAATGTGAAGAAATACTTATGACCGTAATGAATCACCACTGCCACACTGCTCATCCTTCACCGGTGTTTGACTAATGCTGTCGAGCCTGAAATCAACTTGCGCGCAGACGCCATTTATATCCGGGCAACGAAATCAAGGATACGCTTGGAAGTTTTAAAAGGAAATGAGTTGGCCTTTGGCAACACCCCAGATCGTCCATCTTGCTGGGAACAATGGGCAGCTGCCATGTCACACGCTCAATGCGGTCCATGTTTTTAATACACCATTTTATCCAATGGTTAGGTGAGGCTGACTAAATGTGACTTTTGAGTAGACGTCGTTGATGTCATCATTGTCGTCGCCATTATTGTTAAAATCTCATGGTCATCATTCTCATGGTCGGATTTTTTGCTCTTCTCTCTCTCTCTCTCTCTCTCTCTCTCTCTCCTCTCTCTCATATCTCATCTCTCTACTCTCTCTCTCTCTCTCTGTTTGTTCTTCTTTCTCTCTGTAGTGTGTCTTCTTCTAGTGGTGGTGGTGGTGGTGGTGATGGTGGTGGTTTGTTTCTGTTTTTTTGAGTTTTTAGAGTGCCAGCAATTGAAATTAAAGGATGTTTAATGTGTGCGTGCGTGCGTGTGTGCGTGCATGCGTGCATGCGCGCGCGTGTGTGTGCGTGTGTGTGTGTGGTGTGTGTGTGTGTGTGTGTGTGTGTGTGTGTGTGAGAGAGAAAGAGAAAGAAGAAGGAGAGAGGACCCGCGAGAGAAGAGAGAGATAAGAGAGAGAGAGAGAGAGAGAAAGCGTGCACGTGCTTGTATATGTGCACACCGACATGGTCTGTTTCTACTTTACATTCACTGGTTCGATTGTGTGGCTCTAAAAAATATTGAACACAAAAAAAATAGCAAAATGGCATGGCAGACCTTAGAAATTACGAATGTCTTAGTTTGCAATAGGCTGGTCTTACATGTGCACACGTGAACATTATTTGTGTTTTAGAGAGAGAGATTGAGAGGGGAGGGGGTATGGAGAGGTAGAGGGTAGACTATGCCTGTGGAGCACTATCCATTAGTTTTTTTACTATCTGCTAGAGCGGGCGGCATACCAGACCCAAAGGGCAATACACATCAACACCAAGGTCAGGACGAAGTTCAAAAACCTTGGGAACAGTCCATTGACTTTGCTGATAACGCGTTGGGTGGGCTGATAGTGGACGGAGTACAAATACTGCAAAGTTCACCCTCTGGAGGCGTTTGCATAAACGGTGCTTGACGTCAAATCGACATGTTACGACATGCAGACAATTTGTTATACCTTGCTACTATTCAAGGACGGGGCGGAGTGGGAGAGGAAATGGGTATAAGAACTAGAGTAGGGTAGGGAGGGCTTGAAGATATAGATGGGAAATGACCTGATCCTTTACTGCATGACAAACGCATGGTACATCGTGGTGAGGACAAGACCCAAAGTGATTTCATGGTGCATGTGATCAGATTTAACTCTGAATCTGATGACGTTGGATAGCTTCTGTTGAGAAAGTCTTTGGGGTCCATTCTTTGCTTTCACGTTTTCGCCAATGTTTTATGTCATCATAAATGTCAACAGTCAACAACATAACCATAATTATCCTCATTATATCATCATTGCTAGTCGATTTTAGGGTCACGTTTATGATTATTCCAGACTGAAGAAATTCAAAATGAAAATGTTGAGTGGTGTTGGGAAATGTAATGTTATGAAAGAACGATGTGCCCCAACTCCTGTATTTATGTGCCCCACACACACTTACAAACGTCCGCGCGTACGTTCGCTCGCTCCTTTGCACACCTATATACACATGTATGCATGTGCACGCCCACACCCGCATGCTTGTGCACATACACGCATACATATTAACGCACAAATGCATACACACACGCACATGTACACACACCTGCATACAAAGACACACACATATGCACATATATATGTACACATATACATGCAGATACGTGTGTGTGCTCACACAAACCCACAATTTACACACACACACACACACACACACACACACACACACACACACACACACACACACATGCACACGCACTTCTGCACACGCACACACATGTGCACATACACACACACACACACACACACACACACACACACACACACACACACACGTAAACACACACACACACACACACACACACACACACACACACACACCACACACACACACACACACACACACACACACACACACACACACACACACACACACACACACACACACGCACACACACACACTCATGACCACACGCGCACACTTGGGGCTGTGCCCACACATCCACACACACACACATGTCTACATTCACTACACACGCATTCAAAAAAAAAATGTTAGGTAGGCAATCAAGGTCTGACCAGCGCATTGGGCTAATGCGTAGGTCAGACATCTGCTAAGTCGTAGCCACGAGACCCTCTTCTTCAATTCTCTCATTGTAGTTGTTAAATTCATTTATCCATCAGCTTAAAATCATGCGTAGTGTGGTCTCAACACTTAGCGGATGTGGTGTAGCGTATATGGACTCGTCCGCACGAAGTGACGCCTCTTTGATGAAACTGAAACTTTTGTGTGTGTGTGTTAAATTCGAATTTAAATTCGAAACTGACTGAAATGATCATCAAGAAACCTTGTATATGGTAAATGAATGCACACCGACATGTAATTTTATAATGATTGGTTTGAGTGAATGTGAAGAAATACTTATGACCGTAATGAATCACCCTGCCACACTGCTCATCCTTCACCGGTGTTTGACTAATGCTGTCGAGCCTGAAATCAACTTGCGCGCAGACGCCATTTATATCCGGGCAACGAAATCAAGGATACGCTTGGAAGGTTAAAAAAGGAAATGAGTGGGCCTTTGGCAACACCCAGATCGTCCATCTTGCTGGGAACAATGAGCTGCTGCCATGTCACACGCTCAATGCGGTCCATGTTTTTAATACACCATTTTATCCAATGGTTAGGTGAGGCTGACTAAATGTGACTTTTGAGTAGACGTCGTTGATGTCATCATTGTCGTCGCCATTATTGTTAAAATCTCATGGTCATCATTCTCATGGTCGGATTTTTTGCTTCTCTCTCTCTCTCTCTCTCTCTCTCTCTCTCTCTCTCTCTCTCTCTCTCTCTCTCTCTCTCTCTCTCTCTCTCTCTCTCTGTTGTTCTTCTTCTTCTTCTAGTGGTGGTGGTGGTGGTGGTGATGGTGGTGTTTGTTTCTGTTTTTTTTGAGTTTTTAGAGTGCCAGCAATTGAAATTAAAGGATGTTTAATGTGTGCGTGCGTGCGTGTGTGCGTGCATGCGTGCATGCGCGCGCGTGTGTGTGCGTGTGTGTGTGTGTGTGTGTGTGTGTGTGTGTGTGTGTGTGTGTGTGTGTGTGAGAGAGAGAAAGAGAAAGAAAAGATAAGAGAGAGAGAGAGAGAGAGAGAGAGAGAGAGAGAGAGAGAAGCGTGCACGTGCTTGTATATGTGCACACCGACATGGTCTGTTTCTACTTTACATTCACTGGTTCGATTGTGTGGCTCTAAAATATTGAACACAAATAAAATAGCAAAATGGCATGGCAGACCTTAGAAATTACGAATGTCTTAGTTTGCAATAGGCTGGTCTTACATGTGCACACGTGAACATTATTTTGTTTTTAGAGAGAGATTGAGAGGGGAGGGGGGGGTATGGAGAGGTAGAGGGTAGACTATGCCCTGTGGAGCACTATCCATTAGTTTCTTTTACTATCTGCTAGAGCGGGCGGCATACCAGACCCAAAGGGCAATACACATCAACACCAAGGTCAGGACGAAGTTCAAAAACCTTGGGAACAGTCCATTGACTTTGCTGATAACGCGTTGGGTGGGCTGATAGTGGACGGAGTACAAATACTGCAAAGTTCACCCTCTGGAGGCGTTTGCATAAACGGTGCTTGACGTCAAATCGACATGTTACGACATGCAGACAATTTGTTATACCTTGCTACTATTCAAGGACGGGGCGGAGTGGGAGAGGAAATGGGTATAAGAACTAGAGTAGGGTAGGGAGGGCTTGAAGATATAGATGGGAAATGACCTGATCCTTTACTGCATGACAAACGCATGGTACACCGTGGTGAGGACAAGACCCAAAGTGATTTCATGGGTGCATGTGATCAGATTTAACTCTGAATCTGATGACGTTGGATAGCTTCTGTTGAGAAAGTCTTTGGGGTCCATTCTTTGCTTTCACGTTTTCGCCAATGTTTTTTTTGTCATCATAAATGTCAACAGTCAACAACATAACCATAATTATCCTCATTATATCATCATTGCTAGTCGATTTTAGGGTCACGTTTATGATTATTCCAGACTGAAGAAATTCAAAATGAAATTGTTGAGTGGTGTTGGGAAATGTAATGTTATGAAAGAACGATGTGCCCCCAACTCCTGTATTTATGTGCCCCACACACACTTACAAACGTCCGCGCGTACGTTCGCTCGCTCCTTTGCACACCTATATACACATGTATGCATGTGCACGCCCACACCCGCATGCTTGTGCACATACACGCATACATATTAACGCACAAATGCATACACACACGCACATGTACACACCTGCATACAAAGACACACACATATGCACATATATATGTACACATATACATGCAGATACGTGTGTGTGCTCACACAAACCCACAATTTACACACACACACACACACACACACACACACACACACACACACACACACACACACACACACATACATGCACACGCACTTCTGCACACGCACACACATGTGCACATACACACACACACACACACACACACACACACACACACACACACACACACGTAAACACACACACACACACACACACACACACACCACACACACACACACACACACACACACACACACACACACACACACACACACACACACACACACACACACACACACACACACACACACACACACACACACACACACACTCATGACCACACGCGCACACTTGGGGCTGTGCCCACACATCCACACACACACATGTCTACATTCACTACACACGCATTCAAAAAAAAAATGTTAGGTAGGCAATCAAGGTCTGACCAGCGCATTGGGCTAATGCGTAGGTCAGACATCTGCTAAGTCGTAGCCACGAGACCCCTCTTCTTCAATTCTCTCATTGTAGTTGTTTAATTCATTTATCCATCAGCTTAAAATCATGCGTAGTGTGGTCTCAACACTTAGTGGATGTGGTGTAGCGTATATGGACTCGTCCGCACGAAGTGACGCCTCTTTGATGAAACTGAAACTTTTGTGTGTGTGTTAAATTCGAATTTAAATTCGAATTACTGAAATGATCATCAAGAAACCTTGTATATGGTAAATGAATGCACACTGACATGTAATTTTATAATGATTGGTTTGAGTGAATGTGAAGAAATACTTATGACCGTAATGAATCACCCTGCCACACTGCTCATCCTTCACCGGTGTTTGACTAATGCTGTCGAGCCTGAAATCAACTTGCGCGCAGACGCCATTTATATCCGGGCAACGAAATCAAGGATACGCTTGGAAGGTTAAAAAGGAATGAGTTGGCCTTTGGCAACACCCCAGATCGTCCATCTTGCTGGGAACAATGAGCTGCTGCCATGTCACACGCTCAATGCGGTCCATGTTTTTTAATACACCATTTTATCCAATGATTAGGTGAGGCTGACTAAATCTGACTTTTGAGTAGACGTCGTTGATGTCGTCATTGTCGTCGCCATTATTGTTAAAATCTCATGGTCATCATTCTCATGGTCGAATGTCTCTTCTCTCTCTTCTTCTCTCTCTCTCTCTCTCTCTCTCTCTCTCTCTCTCTCTCTCTCTCTCTGTGTTGTTTGTTCTTCTCTAGCGGTGGTGGTGAGTGGTGGTGGTGTGGTGGTGGTGGTTTGTTTTTGTTTTGTTTGTTTGAGTTTTTAGAGTGCCAGCATTGAAAATTAAAGGATGTTTAATGTGTGTGTGTGCGTGCGTGCGTGCGTGCGTGCGTGCGTGCGTGCGTGCATGCATGCGTGTGTGTGTGTGTGTGTGTGTGTGTGTGTGTGTGTGTGTGTGTGTGTGTGTGTGAGAGAGAGAAGAGAAAGAAAGAAACAGAGAGAGAGAGACAGACAGACAGACAGACAGACAGAGGAGAGAGCGTGCACGTGCTTGCATATGTGCACACAGACATGGTCTGTTTCTACTTTACATTCACTGGTTCGATTGTGTGGCTCTGAAATGTTGAACACAAATAAAATAACAAAATGGCATGGCAGACCTTACATATTACGAATGTCTTAGTTTGCAATAGGCTGGTCTTACATGTGCACACGTGAACATTATATTGTTTTTAGAGAGAGATTGAGAGGGGAGAAGGAGGGAGGGGGTATGGAGAGGTAGAGGGTAGACTATGCCCGTGGGAGCAATATCCATTAGTTTCTTTTGCTATCTGCCAGAACGGGCGGCATACCAGACCCAAAGGGCAATACACATCAACACCAAGGTCAGGACGAAGTTCAAAAAAAAAACCTTGACTTTGCTGATAACGCGTTGGATGGGCTGATAGTGGACGGGAGTACAAATACTGCAAGTTCATCCTCTGGAGGTGTTTGCACAAACGGTGCTTGACGTCAATTCGACATGTTACGACATGCAGACAATTTGTTATACCTTGGTACTATTCAAGGATGGGGCGGAGTGGGAGAGGAAATGGGTATAAGAAGTAGAGTAGGGTAGGGAGGGCTTGAAGAGGAGATGGGAAATGACCTGATCCTTTACTGCATGACAAACGCATGGTACATCGTGGTGAGGACAAGACCCAAAGTGATTTCATGGGTGCATGTGATCAGATTTAACTCTGAATGTGATGACGTTGGATAGCTTCTGTTGAGGAAGTCTTTTGGGTCCATTCTTTGCTTTCACGTTTTCGCCAATGTTTTTGTCATCATAAATGTCAACAGTCAACAACATAACCATAATTATCCTCATTATATCATTGCTAGTCGATTTT
>JADBJO010025832.1:0-7500 GCA_016801955.1 Conus betulinus
CCCTCCCAACCCCTATAGGGGGGTGAGGGGGGGGTGGGGGGGGAGGGGTAGGGAGGGGCCAGGGGTGGATAAAGAAAAAAAGTATTCAAGTGTTGTGGATAAAGAGAACAAATGAAAAGTTCATTGTGAAACTAATGGGTGGATTTTGGAGAGGGAGGTAGCAGAAAAAAATATGGGGAGGGTCAGGTGGATCTGCTCCCATAGCATCAAACCCAAGTCTGACCCCAGAGTGGGTTGCCACGCCCTGGCACCAAGGGGTGAGGGGAAAAACGGAAGTTCTCCGTGACAAAAGTAGTAGTGTAGTAGTAGTAGTAGTAGCAGTAGTAGTAGTAGTAGTAGTAGTAGTATAGTAGTAGTAGTAGTAGTAGCAGTAGTAGTAGTAGTAGTTTCATTATTATTACCTTTTAGTTTTAGCATTCCGATGTCCATATCCCTGTCTTCCATTGAAGCTTTGATATGAGAGAAGAATATGAACAGGCAGAAAAACAAACAGACAAACAAACAAAACCCTGAAACCTGCCAACGTTATCACAACGACCGAGTAAAAGAATAAAGAAAGAGGAAACTGCCATAGAAAATACTTGTGTTTTCAGAAAAAAAAAGACAAACACAAACAAACAAACGAACTGGTCATAGCTGAACAAACAGCTAAATTCGCCGAATTGAATGAAGATAAATGAATGGCCGATGATCGGCTTTAAAGCCTTTCTCTGGCTACATTATAAAGGATTCAAACAGAATCCGGCACTCCAACGACCTTCGCATCATTCTAAGCAGGAGGGATGCCACTCTGAGCCTAGGCTGAGTCAAAACAATGCCTTGTGCAGGTCGAAGCGACATGAACATCATATTGCTTGAGTACGGCTTTGTGGAGTTGAACAGAAAAGGCAGACACATCCCCGAACGTTATACAAATCAGTTGTAGAATAATGATAAAGATAGAGCTTGGCTCCCTGAAAGCAGCCAAAAGGAAAGAAAACACATGTAACAGTGCAGCCCAGCGTATGGGCAGGTGAGGTGAACATCCAGACGCGCGCTGAAGGCGAACTACAGGTGGAAGCATGAAGGCGCGGAGTCCAGAAAGAAGACTAATGATGCTCCCGAAGGTGCCAGTGGCACCCAGAGAAGTACCGTCCTCAGCCACTGAGCCAACCAGATAGGAGCGATCCAGCACCGCCCTTGAAATCCTGTACTGTAGGTTCCGTTCAATCCAGTTTCATCAGAGAGGGCTCACTGCGAATGGACTAGTCCAACGTATGCGCTACACCACATGCGCTAAGTTTTGAGACCACACTGCGCATGATTTAAAGCTTATGAATAAATGATTCAATAACTAAGATGGGAGAACTTAAATTAAGAAGAGGGTCTCGTGGTAACGACTTAGCAGATGTCTGACCTGCCCATTTGTCCAGCGCTGCTGGTCAGACCTTGAGGATCTTGACATAGGAAGCAGGCACACACATGGCATGGCATTAAGACGTCAGGGAAAGAACCGTTAGCTAGCAGATGTCATTGTGCGATAGCCACTGGATACGACACAGCAGAGCCTCCACAAAGGCTTCTCCATAGTGTGTACCAGCCCATGTTTCATGACTGCAGAGCCACTGGCCAAAGTCGCCTCCATTGAGAGATACACGCATGTTGTAGCCCCTCTCAATGCTGTTTCGCTGACAAGGAAAACAGTACAACCATATATTATATATTGGTATTTTTATATATAGCGCCTATCCTCTAAGCGTTTCACAACAAACACACAACCTCACTCACTCCAAACGCTATCAAGCTTTCGCCACAATGGTCTCAGTTACCCTGTGAAGAGGGTCCCTGGTCGTGGCCTTTCCCGCTGTCAACGGGATTTCCCTGTGGTGCGTCTTTTTTCTCACCATCACTTCCCCCAGAGTCAGCTAAAAGACAAACAAGAATGCATTACACCCAAGGGTGTCAGTGGACCCCGGAGAAGCACTGTCCTCAACAGCCGAGCCATCCAGCAAGAGGCAGTCCTGAACCCCCTTGAAAACTGGCACTGTGTTCACATTGGGGGAAGACACGCACATGACGTTACCTTGAGGCATTGCAGTCACTGTGTGAGGCATTGCAGTCACTGTGTGAGGCATTGCAGTCATTGTGTTGACATTGAGGGCACGCACATGACGTTACCTTGAGGCATTGCAGTCACTGTGTTGACATTGGGGGAAGACACATGACGTTACCTAGAGGCATTGCAGTCACTGTGTTGACATTGGGGGAAGACACATGACGTTACCTAGAGGCATTGCAGTCAGTGTGTTGACATTAGGGGAAGACACATGACGTTTACCTAGAGGCATTGCCAGTCAGTGTGTTGACATTGGGGGAAGACACATGGCGTTACCTTGAGGTATTGCAGTCACTGTGTTGACATTGGGGGAAGACACATGACGTTACCTTGAGGCATTGCAGTCACTGTGTTGACATTGGGGAAAGACACATGGCGTTACCTGGAGGCACTGCAGTCACTGTGTTGACATTGGGGGAAGACACATGACGTTACCTAGAGGCACTGCAGTCACTGTGTTGACATTGGGGGAAGACACATGACGTTACCTGGAGGCACTGCAGTCACTGTGTTGACATTGGGGGAAGACACATGACGTTACCTAGAGGCACTGCAGTCACTGTGTTGACATTGGGGGAAGACACATGACGTTACCTAGAGGCACTGCAGTCACTGTGTTGACATTGGGGGAAGACACATGACGTTACCTAGAAGCATTGCAGTCACTGTGTTGACATTGGGGGAAGACACGCTCATGACGTTACCTTGAGGCATTGCAGTCACTTTGTTGACATTGGGGGAAGACACGCACATGACGTTACCTAGAGGCATTGCAGTCACTGTGTGAGGCATTGCAGTCACTGTGTGAGGCACTGCAGTCACTGTGTTAACATTGGGGGCACGCACGCACATGACGTTACCTTGAGGCATTGCAGTCAAAGAGTGGTGTAGTGACTGATTCCATGGCCAAACTTTACAGATAGGAAAAAAAAACGTTTTTTGTAAATGCCAAGGGGACTTCAAAACTTTCAACAATGAAACAACAGCAACAACATGGAATGAGTAAATAAATGAACAAATGAAGAAAGAAAGAAAGAAAGAAGAAAGAAAGAAATGCCGAATAAAGTGTTGACTTAAGGTAGAACGGGTCATGGCTTTGCATAGCGGTGCAGTGTATATGGACTAGTTACTATCCATCCTCTGTAACGCCTGTGTGTGTGTGTGTGTGTGTGTGTGTGTGCGTGCGTGCGTGCGTGCATGCGTGCGTGCGTGCGTGCGTGCGTGCGTTTTTAGATGTTGTTACGCAGTTCCAGATTTATCATTTCTAAAGGAAATGTGTGTATGTGTGTGTGTGTTTTCAGATCAATGATCAGCCGAGACAAGTTCTACAGAACGCGTCTAACATGAATAATTCATCGCGAGAACATGCTCTCTTAGCTATGTTTCTCTGTAATAATTAAACCACTTGAACGCAAGGATGATGTAATGTGTTTCCTTCGAAGCTAGCTCTCTCTCTCTTTCTCTCTCTCTCTCTCTCTCTCTCTCTCTCTCTCTCTCTCTCTCTCTCTCTCCTCTCCTCTCTCTCTCTCTGTGTCTGTCTGTCTGTCTGTCTCTGTCTCTTTGTCTCGCTGTCTGTGTGTGTGTGTGTGTGTGTGTGTGTGTGTGTGTGTGTGTGTGTGTGTGTGTGTGTGTGTGTGTGTGTGTGTGTGTGTGTGTGTGGGTGTGTGTGTGTGTGTGTGTGTGTGTGTGTGTGTGTGTGTATGTGTGTGTGTGTGTGTGTGTGTGTGTGTGTGTGTGTGTGTGTGTGTGTGTGTGTGCATGTGTGCGTGCGTAGGTGCTTGCGTGTGCGTACGTGCATGCGCGCGCGCGCGCGCGCGCGCGCGCGCGCGTATGTGTGTGTTGCTGGTCAAGGAAAAAGCAGACACATGAAGTGCTTGGAATCACTCTACAACAATGTAAGATCACTGACACAATGTAAAGATCACTCTACAACAATGTATAGGTCACTGACACAATGTAAAGATCACTCTACAACAATATAAAGTTCATTAACATGTCAATCGACTGGACAACTGCCAACTGACTGGGCCTGTGTTCAGGGACTGCGTGGGAGGTTGGCCTTGTTTGCGGCCCGATTGTGGCTGCCAGCCAAATGTCTTCCCACGAATTGCCCCTTCTTGTTCTCCCTCAGGTCATAGTTCCCGCTCCAAAGTTGGTCTGTACCCTCTTCCCTGTCAGCCATAACTTGTTTCAGCAGAAAGAAAGGGGTTACGTTCTTCTTCTTCTTCTTCTTCTTCTTCTTTCTTCTTCTTCTTCTTTTCTTCTTCTTCTTCTTCTTCTTCTTCCTCGTTGTCGTCTCCTCCTCCTCCTCCTCCTCCTCCTCCTCCTCCTCCTCCTCCTCCTCCTCCTCCTCCTCCTCCTTCTTCTTCTTTCTATTTTTATTGTTATTGTTGTTGTCGTCGTTGTCATAATCACCATCATTATCATCATCAAGAGTACTTTTACAGCGCCTATTCTCGTTGAGAGACCAATCCCTAAGCGTTTTACAATCCACAGTGTCGTGTTCAGAACGGGCCTACCTGGGTAGAGCCGACTGAAGAGCTGCCTGCTGGCGCAATAGTAGCCCCTCTCCGTTCATTCAGTCCAATCTCAGTCGCTCAGATTTTTTCACTCATTTTTACGATTTTTTCGCAAAGTGTGTCAGCAATCTGTCTACGTGCTTTCCTCAACACTTCCACACCCGCCCATCTCTTCTGAACGTTGATGATGAGATTTTACAAATATGCATGCAAGATGCTATGCTGCATTCGCATGCGGAACGTCGGTCTATTATTCTATTCGAGGTTGTTTTTTTTTTTCGGGGAAAAGAATCGGAATCAGTATTGACTCCGAGGTGAAAAACAAACTGTACCCCGAGAGTTCTGAAGAGATTCGAACCTGAACCTCCAAGATCACCAAGATTAGCGTCCCACGCTTTACCAACGGGGCTTCCACCCCATCCCTGTCCAATTCTTCACATTACCAGCTGTACATGCACTCTTCACATCTTCCTCATTCTTCACATTATCAGCTGTACATGCACTTTCACACCTTCCCCATTCTTCACATCATCAGCTGTACATGCACTATTCACATCTTCCTCATTCTCCACATTATCAGCTGTACATGCACTATTCACATCTTCCTCATTCTTCACATTGTACATGCACTATTCACATCTTCCTCATTCTCCACATTATCAGCTGTACATGCACTATTCACATCTTCCTCATTCTTCACATTGTACATGCACTATTCACATCTTCCTCATTCTTCACATTACCAGCTGTACATGCTCTCTTCACATCTTCTCCATTCTTCACATTGTACATGCACTATTCACATCTTCCTCATTCTTCACATTACCAGCTGTACATGCTCTCTTCACATCTTCTCCATTCTTCACATTGTACATGCACTATTCACATCTTACTCATTCTTCACATTACCAGCTGTACATGCTCTCTTCACATCTTCTCCATTCTTCACATTGTACATGCACTATTTACATCTTCCTCATTCTTCACATTATCAGCTGTACATGCACTATTCACATCTTCCTCATTCTTCACATTATCAGCTGTACATGCTCTCTTCACATCTTCTCCATTCTTCACATTATCAGCCATGCATACATTATTCACAACTTTGTAATACATTTGTAATAACAGATTCACTGACTGCTCTCTGCTTTCATAGTTCGCGGTTTCACATTTGGTGGCCTTACAATAGCAGTACCACTCTCACACCCCTCTCAACGGCTCTCTCAGACACAACCCACACCAACCGATCCATGTCTGCCTCAGTGCCGGCAGTGACCGCAGAGAGCTGTGGATTGCCGGCAGACAGCAGCCCACTCACCAGAGGAGACAGTGCACTGTTTCCGTGTCAACCGAGTCCCATGGGCAGTGTTCAGTGCTGCCCAGTCTGACACTACTCACCGGGACTCCGTTAACGTCAGTCATTGCTAGGTCTCCAAGCTGGCATCGGTGAGCGTTTCCCCTAAGGCAGGCGGTATCATCCAATGACAGCGTTGTGCCCACAAGTGTGCCAACGTTGAAGACTGTGGCATAAAACTCTCCACAAAATGGACGCAGAGAGGAAACTAAACCTAAAACTCAGCATGGTTGGGAAGGGGGGTGGGTGGGGGGATATTGTGCCACAGTAATTGAGATGTGTTATAATCATCAATGAGGAATATGAAGACAATACTGTGTAGCTCCATGCTAGTTGAGGCTTCATGACCTAATTATCACAGCGTCGGTCAAGAGCCCGAGAGATACAGATACCTGCTGGCTTGAGCAGGGAAATTTTAAGCAAAACTATCATTATTGAATTCTTTAGTGGATGAAAGTCGATCCTGTGGTCAATTTCCTCAATGATCTGATGGCATGATCATTCACTTCAGACAGGAGTGACCCGGGCCTCAAACCGCCACAAGTATAATGTCTATACGCCTCTGATTGAAGTCAGCCCTGCGAGCTCTCCCACTGTGACCTGAGACTCGACCCACTGTGCCACAGTGACTGAGCACTGTGATGTTAGAGCTGAATGCTCCACAGACACACGCAGCAAGAAAGCACAGAAGTGGCTGGCTGGCCCGCCCCACATGGTGCTCTAGCTGTGTGCCGGCTCTGGCAGTGTGACAGCCTAGATTCGAACATCAGGTGCCGCAATCAGTCCCCCACTCCCACTCCCCAAAATCGCTCCTCGGCGAGGAAGAAAGAGAGAGTAGCAAAGCTCTCACCTCTCAAGGCGTAAATCCAAACTTGCCTCCCTTTTTCATCCGAATTCAGTTCCTCCTCCTCCCCCCCCCCCCCCCCCCCCCCCCCCCCTCCCTCTTTACCATTTCTTTAAAACTTCTGAAGTGTCTTCAACGATTAAACATATCAATCAAAGCATTTTACACCTGGTTGATAATATCACATGGCGCTGGCCATACTACGAGCTGTAAACTGCCCTGTGGTCAAAGACAGACACACAGACACACAGACAGATACACAAACACAGACACACACAGACACCCACAGACACCCCCCCCCCCTTAGCATTATTATCAATCCATCTTAACCACAACCGTCACATATACCACACCACCCAACTAAACTAACTACACAACACCCATCGCCTCACTCATCCCCTCCCTCCACGCACCACCCCCCCCCCCCCCCCCCCCCCTTTTCCTCTCCCATAATCCCCTCTGTCATTTCCTTCTGGCGGCCATTCTCCACATGGACATGAGATAAGTCTGTCTTCGTTCTTTGTTTGTACTGTCCTAAATGTAAAATGTGATCTTTTTTTTTTTTGCTTGAGAAGAAAACCCAAGAGGTCGAAATGCATCGTGTCTTGTCCTGTGCTTTGTTTGTCTATGTCCTTGGCGGTAACTAACCCCCTCTCTTTCTAAATTTTGCTTCGTTTGAAAATCA
>JADBJO010025832.1:15000-20000 GCA_016801955.1 Conus betulinus
CGAAACGGCCCGGCGGAGATTCGAACCCGCAACACCAAGATTACGAGTCCGGCGCTCTACACTGAGCTACTCCGTCCCCAAGGGTATGCTCAAAACACGGCAAGAGCACATGATGCAACGGTTTTTTCAATAAATCGTTAAAATACATGGTGAAATGAAACTCGTGAGTGAGGTGCTAAAGAAAGTCCTTTCCTTCATTTACTAATGCTTCTACCGCCAAAGATTTCCTTCCTGTCAGACTTTTGCACTCGGAATTTCGGGAAGGAGGAGATTCAGGCTGCAATTAGGTTTTCCTTCTTAATCACCGTTCCCCCATCACACCCCCCCCCCCCCAACCCCCTTCGCCTTCTGCATTCCCCTGCTTCCCCTTCCGATACAAGAGCGGTTTGTTTGTTCCTAGGTCAAGTAATTTCAGTTGCGGGAAAACACCAAGCATATGCTAAAAACGCGGCAAGAGCGTACATGATGCAACGGTATTTCAATACATCAACATATGGCAAAGGGATTCATGAACGGAGGAGGAAGGTGCAAAAGGAAGTCTCGCCCTTTTACTACCGCTTCTACCACCAGAAGTTCCGTCCTATCACGTTGGTGTACACAGAATGTTGGACAAGAGGGGTTTCAGCTTAGGGGCAGGGTTTTATCAGGTTAGTGTACACTGGATGTTGGACAAGAGGGGTTTCAGCTTACAGGCAGGTTTTATCAGGTTCGTGTACACTGGATGTTGGACAAGAGGGGTTTCGGCTTAGGAACAGGTTTTATCAGGTTAGTGTACACTGGATGTTGGAAAAGAGGGGTTTCGGCTTAGGGGCAGGGTTTATCAGGTTAGTGTACACTGGATGTTGGACAAGAGGGGTTTCAGCTTAGGGGCAGGTTTTATATCAGGTAGTGTACAGTGTTGGACAAGAGGGGTTTCAGCTTAGGGGCAGGTTTATCAGGTTAGTGTACACTGGATGTTGGACAAGAGGGGTTTCAGCTTAGGGGCAGGTTTTATCAGGTTAGTGTACACTGGATGTTGGACAAGAGGGGTTTCAGCTTAGGGGCAGGTTTTATCAGGTTAGTGTACACTGGATGTTGGACAAGAGGGGTTTCAGCTTAGGGGCAGGTTTTATCAGGTTAGTGTACACTGGATGTTGGACAAGAGGGGTTTCAGCTTAGGGGCAGTTTTTATCAGGTTAGTGTACACTGGAAGTTGGACAAGAGGGTTTCAGCTTAGGGGCAGGTTTTATCAGGTTAGTGTACACTGGAAGTTGGACACAAAGGGGGTTTCAGCTTAGGGCAGGGGTTTTTATCAGGTTAGTGTACACTGGATGTTGGACAAGAGGGTTTTCAGCTTAGGGACAGGTTTTTTATCAGGTTAGTGTACACTGGATGTTGGACAAGAGGGGTTTTCAGCTTAGGGGCAGGTTTTATCAGGTTAGTGTACACTGGATGTTGGACAAGAGGGGTTTCAGCTTAGGGGCAGGTTTTATCAGGTTAGTGTACACTGGATGTTGGACAAGAGGGCTTTCAGCTTAGGGACAGGTTTTCCTTAAAACCCTCAACTCCCACCCAACCCCATGTTTACGAGCGCGCGCGCGCGCGTGCTCACACACACACACACACACACACACACACAGGGATACACATCCCTCTTCCCATTTTCCAGTGTGTAAGGCTCTACGAGCGATTTGCACTTTAATAAAGAGCATAAATCTACAGAGAATGCAGCTCGGTAAAATCGGTAAAATGATGGTGGTCGTATGAAGGAAGAAGAATCCGCTTTCTCAATCATGATCTCTCTGTCACTGAATGTAGATGTTGCCCTCATCTGTTTGATATTAAAACATGATTTATAGTAGATGTCAATTTTGTCATAGACGATTTGAACAGTTTTAGACTTATGTAAACACAGTGTTCATATTAAAGTATGAATTTTGTACGAATTATACGGGACAACAAGAGCAATCTGATCCGGAATCAGAATGGACTCGTATATGGACCACCACCTCTCTACTGAAAATGGATCTATTAACTTTAAAAAAAAACCAATGAATATGCATAGAAGCCCTTTGACTATTTCGACATTTTAATCAGTACAAAAAAACGATGGGGTCATCAGCTCATATTTGCCGCTTTCGTTAGTGTCAGTCGATTGGTTTTAGTCTTTGAAGTACCCAACGTACGTTTTTTCATAATCCTCTTCCCCCCCCCCCCCCCCCCCCCCCCCCAAACAAAACAAAATCAAATCGAATCAAGCAAGTAAAGAAGAGAGGACAGGAGTTGGTGTGGGGAAAGAGATTAGGGGAGGGGAGAGGGAGGAGAAAGAATATGGGGGGGGGGGGGGGGGGGGGGGTGAGAAAGGAAACACTATGATTATTGTTTGCAGTGAGTTTTCTTCCACTACCTGAAAACAGTGACAGAACGAAAGCATCAATGTACAAAGAAACGAGCAACAAATTGAAGCCAAAAGAAAAAAAGCGTGCGCGCACACACACACACACACACACACACACACACACACACACACACGCGCGCACGCACGCGCACGCACGCACATACACGCACACACACGCACACGCGCACGCGCGCGCGCGCACACAGAGGCACGCACGTACGTACGCGTACACACACACACACACACACACACACACACACACACACTGCGCGCTGGCAGCACACACACACACACACACACACACACACGCGCGCGCGCGCGCACACAACGCGCAAAAATCCTCAACACCATGCAACACTTTACTTGTACTGGAACTGAACAAAATCGAGCTGCCAGAGGAAACCATGGCGTGGGTGACCGGTGGTTTTCAAGGGCTAACGGACAGTTGTGTCTCCTCGCATACTGTCTGTGAATCCCGCCCCTCGCCTGGCCACTGCTCGCGACAATCGATGACTCTCGCCTTTGATGTCACTCTGCCTCAAGTCTCGCTTCTGTCCTGGCTTCTGTCCTGGCTGCGAGAACCTTTTTTTTTTTTCTTTAAATCCTCCAACCTCTTCTTCTACAGCGTTCCAGCATCTGGTAGCGTGTGAACTCGTTTTTTACCTGTTGGGATACTCGCAATATACTCGAGAGTATAGTCAGTTCACTCTGACATCGTCGAGTGCAGAAATTTGTGGGAAGAGGTTGTGGGGAAAAGACAGATAAAAGATAAGGTAGACAGAATGGACAGTAGACGACAGTACAACAAAAGATGGAGACGGGGTTACCGAGAGCGAAAGGAAAAGGGGATTTACTGGCACAGAATGTCCAGAAGGTGGGGGAGGAACTATTTGTACAAAAGACCCCCGGTATCCCCACGGGGGAGTCCTCCAACCAATATCCTTTTTTTTTTCTTTGTTCCTAGTGGGACCTCCACCCTCCAATTTTTCCCCCCCATCCCCCCCCCCCCCCCCCCCCCCCCCCTTTCTTTGATAATAATAATGAAATCTAACTCTTACTCGCCGTGCAAAATCTGTGTTCAATTGCTAAACGGATATCTCTAGTCTAGTTGACGTTCAATGTCTTGTCGTTCGAGAGACAGCGTCTGGGCTTTTCTTCTGTACTGATGTTTGGTGGGCTGACACATTCCTGCCAGAGTTGTCATGAGACTAGAGCTAGCTCCTTCGTCTTCTGGAAAATCTGCGTGATCCCCGGTGTCTGTTAACTGTCCTTTGAGAACACCCCTTTCCTTCTGTAAGTCTAAAGACATCCAAGTGTAACTTCTCAAATGGTTCTGAACCATGTCTGGGCAGACGAGATTGAATGTTTTTGATTTTATTTTTCAGGGTATCGACCTTTGTTAATGGTTTCTCTTTGTTTTTGTTTCTGTTCACTCCATCTCTCCTGATACCGTGGCCTAGATCCTTGCCAGTGACGTGGTAAAATGATCCATTGCTGCTCCTGTTCACAGCTGGTGTCTCTCTTCTCTCTCGCTGTTTCTTGAAAAAAAAAAGTGTTCGTTGTTTGGAACCAACTGGCGAAAATCGCTTGATTCTTGCCTTCGTTAACGGAGTTAAGGTTTCAGAAAATGCTTTCCTCACGCGATAGACTGTCGTCGAATTGTCGTTTACTTTGTCTTCCTCTGAGCTGTTGTGGTCTTGAAGGCCACCCCCCGCCATATTTGCCTTGAGGTGTCCGTGTTTTGGAGACATCTCTCCCCCCCCCCCCCCCCCCCCCCCCCAAAAAAAAAAAAAAAATCAGTCCCAGCAGTGCGATGACTTTGTGCCGATAAGAATCCCCAGCAACACAGCTTTGCCACTGCAGACACTTCCCATGGGCACAGTACCGCTGGCTGACCGGAGCGTTAGCCGAACACAGTTGTCTCCCCTCAGCGCCCGCTCAGTCGATTGCTCGTGTTCTCATTCGTGAAAAGCCCCTCCCCCTCTCCACCCCCCCCCCCCCCCACCCCCATCCAAATACACGCACACACTCACGCGCGCGCGCAGTTACCATGTTCTTTCAAATAGCACACAAAAGCACAACACATAGATACACTTATACAGAGAGAGAGAGAGAGAGGGACACAGAGCCAGTAAAATGACGGACGGACAGACAACACACAGACACAGAAAACACAGATAGAGAGGAAGAAGGAGATGGGACATGGTGTGTGTGTGTGTGTGCGTGTGCGTGCGTGTGTGCATGGTGTGTGTGTGTGTGTGTGTGTGTGTGTGTGTGTGTGTTGTGTGTTTGTGTTTGGTGCCCAGTGCCGCCCGGCAGCCATTTCTGATCATGTTTTGGTCAGTTATGGCTCTTCTTGTCGTTGTGACGGCGTTGTGTGTGCTGTGGGCTGTGCCTGTGGCGGAGGGGGAGCCCAAAGAGCAGGAGGAGGGGGAGGACGGGGTGGAGGGGGACCCACCCTCGCCGCCCTAGCTCCTTGGCCTTCCGAGCACACGGCCAGTGATGGAGTCATTGAAGGTTGAGAGGGAGAGAGGAGTGGTCAGCCTGCCTCTGACCTGTTGATACGTCCGGTCCGGTTTACTGTCCTCTCTCTATCTCTCTCTCTCTCTCTCTCTCCCCCTCT
>JADBJO010025833.1:0-2500 GCA_016801955.1 Conus betulinus
AAAGCGGAAACCATCTTCGTCGTCGAGTGAAGCGAGTGTCACCAGCCCGAACCAAGAGAGCAAAATCTTGAGCAAAAACAGAAACAAGATTTAGATAGCAGTATAGACGAAATGACAGTGCAAGAGACTTTATGTGAAATCAAAGCAGCTTTGACGAAACTCTCTACGAAGGAAGATGTTCATCAGGTGAGAGAGGAGCTGAAAGGGGAGATAGAGAGACTGAGAGTCTCGATGACTAAAAGGATAGAAGTACTAGAAGGCACTGTTATGGACCTACAAAATGAAAGAGACAAACTTTCTTGTGAGATTATCAAAACTCGCGCGGAAAATACAGAACTAAAGCACAATTGGCCGAGATATCCAAAGAAACCAGCTCTTTAAGAAGTGAACACAACGACAGTGAACAACACACGGCCGTTCGTGGAACGTACGTGTGTACGGCATCAGAGAGGCGCAGGAGGAGACAGCGGAGGATTGCGTCAAGAAATGTGTTTGACGTGTTTACTAAAAAACTAGGCGTCTCTGTGTCGGCAGCTGATATCGAGGTGGCCCACCGGTCGGGGAGGATGACCACGGGAGGCGCGAGGCCGCGCCCCATCCTTCTTCGATTTTTTTCACGGAGGAAGCGCGGAGAGGTGTTGACCGCCCGGAGAAAATTGAAGCAGACCGGAGTGACTGTAGCAGAGGACTTAACCCAGGCCAACTACAAACTGTTGAAGAAAGCTAGTGCACACTCTGCAACGATGGCCACTTGGTCATCAAATGGAAAATTTTGGCAAAATTGAAAAATGGAAAGACTCTGAAAATAGATTTAAAGATGGATATTGATTCATACTTCAGGAGAGAAATGGCGTGAGTGAATTTGAAATTATCATATACAGATTTTTGCTGTTGTTTTTTTTTTTTTGTTTTTTTTGTTTTTGTTTTGTTTTGTTTGTTTTTTTGGATATAGCAAGAATGTGTGTGTGTGTGTGTGTGTGTGTGTGTGTGTGTGTGTGTGTGTGTGCGCGCGCGCGTGTGTCCGTATGTGTGAGTGTGTGTGAGAGTGTGGGGAGAGAGGGGGGGGGGGGGGGGGAGGGAGGAGGAGTTAAAGGTGGGGGAAGCGTCTACTTATTGTCGGTTTAATTTTCAGAACAAGAATTTAGTAGTCCTTTCCCTTGTCTTCCCTTGTCTTCTCTTTCTTTATTCATTATCTCTGCCCCCCCCCCCCCCCCCCCCCCCCCCCCCCGCTCTCTCTCTTTCTGTCTCTTTCTCTCTGTCTCTTCTTTCTCACTCTTTCTTTCTCTGTCTTTCCCCTCAGCCCTCAGCCGTCTCTCTCTCCTTTTCTTTCTCTTGCTATGTAGATCCACACGTAAAAGTTCATAAAAGCTCAAAATACCTTCTAAGTAAGGTGCTGTTATGAAGGAATCTGTTTTCTGTTTTATCATGGTCTCAATTACGAGGTGATTGGGACTGTTCACTATTGGAGGTGCGGTGAATGTACATACCCTTTTTTTTTTCCTTTTTTTTTTTTTTCTGTTGTAGTGTTGGTATATTTTTTGCTACCATCAAAGAGAAGTTAGATAGTAGCGTTGATTATGTATGACTAGTACATGTAATTAATGAAAAAAAATGCAATATAGGTAGAGATAACCCCCCCCCCCCCCCCCCCCCCCCCCCCCCCCCCCCCCCCCCCCCCCCCCCCCTCCCCCCTTGCTCTTAACAGTCTGGACGGTTCTTCTGTTGTGTACAGCGTACTGAAATGCGCATCGGCAGAAGATATTGATCCCCTCCCCTCCTCCCAATCCCCCTCTTTTTATTTTTTTTTCTTTTTATATTTCAGCTGTAATAAATTATTGTTGAACAATGATATTCACTGAAGCTGATGGAGGATGCCTGCAGACAAAAGTTAATGCGAGAGGTGGATTGGGGACATGGATAAGAGGCGATGATGACAGTATTGCTGGTTATCATTCTTCCCGATATTCTTAATGATAATGTTGTGTTGTGGTCGCTGATGAATGATGTTGACAGATGAGTCTGATCGATGACTTGGTGGAGAAACTGATGGCGGATGTTAAATCAATGGAGTGGGTGAATGTTTCGATGGATGGTATGAATCAGATATATTGATATATGGTATTCATTGATGAAGTAGATTGATGTGATAACGTTGATCGAAGCTGAGAGGTGAGGTGGATGAATTACATGGATTTCTTGAAGGATTGATGATGTTGATTATGTTGATATGTGATACAATTTGATCATAGTGATTGGTGACTTGGATAGGTAATCTGTAAAGCTGAGGTTGATCGGTGAAATTGATGGCAATACTGGTGGATGATGAAGGGCCATTTTTGTATGCAACAGTGAAGACTCCACGAAAAGAAAACCATTTTGTTAGAATTCTTTCCTCTGCAAGGCAAACCCTGATAAAGATATTGCAAACAGAGTTTTGATTTTGTTCTCTTTCTCTCTCTCTCTCTCTCTTCTCTCTCTCTCTCTCTCTCTCTCTCTCTCT
>JADBJO010025833.1:5000-7500 GCA_016801955.1 Conus betulinus
TTGGTTGGACAAATGGTTCTTATTTTATTTAATGTATGTAAGAAACATTTTCATGTTGGACCTAGCAGAACAATATATATTTTTTTTTCCCTTCTGTGTAAATAATGGATAGTAACATATCTATATTATCGGTTAACTGCCAAGGCCTGAATGGACCTCAGAAAAGACGAGATGTCTTTCATTATTTGAGAAACAAACACTGTTCTGTCTATTTCTTACAAAGACACGCATTTTGAAAAAAAAATGGAGAGAAACATGTTTTAGCGGAGTGGGGTTATCAAGGATATTTTTCAAGTAATACATCAAATGCAAGAGGTGTTGCGATAATGTTTAATAATAATTTTGAGTTTAAAGTGAAAAGGGTTGTTAAAGATATTTGGGGAATTATGTTATGGTTGTTATTCAAAATACAAAACGTCACCTTCCTTTTTGTTAACATATACGGGCCAAATAAAGATGACCCTGAGTTTTATAACAATATTAAACTGAAGATAATGGAACTTAATGTACAAAATATTATAATGGGTGGAGATTTCAATTTAGTACTTGACCCGGTGAGGATTACCATAATTATAAACACATAAATAATCCTAAATCAAAGGACACAGTTGAAAGCATGATGGAAGACCTCGATTTAAATGATATTTGGCGAGAATTAAACCAAGAATGTCTCCGTTTTACCTGGCGAAGAACCAGCCCTTTTCAGCAAGCAAGGTTAGACTTCTTTCTAATCTCGGATTCAGTGGTTTCGTTTGTAGATGATGCAGATATTGACTGTGGATATAGAACAGATCACTCCGCTATCCTACTAAAACTAAAATTTAAAGAAAATGTGAAACATAACACTTTTTGGAAGTTCAATACATCTCTTTGAAGGATAAACTATATCTAGATGAAATAAATGCTGAAATAAAGAATGTTAAAGAAGAATACTCGATACACACAAAATAAATGAAATATCTGACGAAGAGATTCAATTTTCCATCTCTCTGATGACGTGTTCTTAGATTTCCTTCTGATGAAGATACGGTCAAAAACTATCTCATATGCTACGATGAAAAAAAAAGAAAACAACAGAGAAGAAAAACGGTTGGAACAAGACATTCGTAGTATATATAAAATTGAAAAGTAAGAGTGAACAAGACGTTAGGGTTATAGAAGTCAAAAAGAACAATTAAAAAAGAGATACGGGAAAAAAGAATAGAAGGAGTACTATTGAGGTCGAGGGCCAGATGGATAGCTGACGGAGAGAAAGTAAGTAGCTATTTTTGTAATTTAGAAAAACGTCATTATGTTAGTAAAAATATGCCAAGACTCATAGACCAGCAAGACAATATTTTAGTGAAACAGAAAGACATTATCCAAGAGGTACAGAGATTTTATAAGTCTTTATATGCTGAAAGTGGTGTACAAAATTGTGAAATTAAAGATTTAGTCAATAATGTTCCATGCTTGGATGATACAGAGGCAAGTGAATTGGAGGGCGAAATTACACTAGAAGAAGCTACTTGTGCCCTGAATAATATGAAACATAATAAAAGTCCAGGCACAGATGGTTTTAGTGCAGAGTTCTTTAAAGTGTTTTGGAAAAAGATAGGGATATTTGTTGTTGTTAGAGCCTAAATGCAAGTTTCAGGAAGGGGGAACTATCTTGTGCACAGAGGGAAGGTATCATTACGTGCATTCCTAAAGGTGACAGGCCAAGACAATACATGAAGAATTGGAGACCTATCTCACTTTTAAATGTCATTTATAAAATCGGATCTTCTTGCATTGCTAATCGTTTGAAAAATGTACTACCACATGTTATTAATGAAGACCAAACAGGATTTGTTAGAAATAGATACATAGGTGATAATTTGAGATTAATCTATGACACAATAGCCTACTTAGATAAGCACAATTTACCAGGATTATTACTGAACATAGATTTTGAAAAAGCTTTTGACACAATTAATTGGGAATTTATGTTTAAGGTATTAAAAGCTTTTGGATTTCAAGAAGATATATGCAGATGGATAAATGTGTTTTATAGCAGCAATATAAAATCTTGTGTTATTGTAAATGGTCAGGTATCAGATTGGTTGGAAGTTAAAAGAGGATGCAGACAAGGAGACCCCGTATCCCCCTATTTGTTTGTACTTTGTGTCGAGGTGCTAGCTATAATGGTAAGAGAAAATCCAGATATTCACGGGATCAGAATGAATAACATTGAATACAAACTGTCTCAATATGCTGATGACACTGAATTCCTGCTTGCAGGGGATAGAAAATCTTTTGAAACATGTATCGACGTTCTTGCTCGGTTTGGGTGTGTGTCAGGCCTCCATATGAACAAAGGCAAAACTAGCGCTATTTGGTTGGGAAGCAGAAAAACTAGTGAAATCCGTTACATGGAACATTTGGGAATGGACTGGAATCCATCAAAATTTAAAATACTTGGAATGTGGTTTACGAACGATCTTAGAGAATGTATTAACATAAATTATTCGGAAAGATT
>JADBJO010025833.1:12500-15000 GCA_016801955.1 Conus betulinus
GCAGGGTGACATAGGCATGCAGAGTGACATAGGCATGCAGGGTGACACAGGGATGCAGGGTGACACAGGAAGACATAGTGTTGATAGTGACGATGTAAATATTACAGGTTTTGATTCTCCTGAGCCACAGGTATTTTACACCAACAAATGAAAGATGGCGTCTCAGATCATCACATTGTCTTCGTCTTCCCGTACCCCAGTTGTTGCCATTTCGACCCTCAAAGTCCAAGCTCTCCAAACCGCTCTCAACCAATAGAATCATTGGGGACGGCAATTGTTTTTATAGAGCAATTAGTTTTGAGATCTGTGGCACAGAAAAACTACCACCCTGAGATTAGAGCCAAAATCGTGGATTTCATGTGTAAAAATGCAAAGGCGTTCTCTAATTATGCTAACATGAACCTTGGCGATTATCTCAACACTAACAAAACCACTGAACTGAGATCATGGGGCGACTGATGTCGAGATATACGCCGCAGCAACCCTTCTCCAAACGACGATTGTGGTGTACACTGTGGTAGAAAAAACATCCAGGGTTGGTTGCCCCCACCATCCGCTTTTTCCCGTCTTTGGTTCAACTCCCAACAAAGAGAAAATTTATTTGTCCAACCTTTGTGGTCACTTTGAGCGGGTGACAGATGTTATTTGAGGTTTTTCTGTTTCATTAACTTGGTTCAACTCTCAACATGGAGAACATTTATTTGTCAAAACTTTGTGGTCACTTTGAGCGGGCGACAGATGTTATTTGAGTTTTTTTTTTCTGTTTCATTAACTTGGTTCAGCTCTCATATAGAGCACATTTATTTGGCCAACCTTTGTGGTCACTTCGAGCGGGTGACAGATGTTATTTGAGGTGTTTCTGTTTCATTAACTTGGTTCAACTACCAACAAAGAGAACATTTATTTGTCAAACCTTTGTGGTCACTTTGAGCGGGCGACAGATATTATTATTTTTTTTTCAGTTTCATTAACTTGGTCTGTCACTGACAGCAGAGAATAGTCTTTTTTCAAAATTGTTTGTCCTAATGAAAGTCGAATGATGAGAGAGAGAGAGAGAGAGAGAGAGAGAGAGAGAGAGAGAGAGAGAGAGAGAGAGAGAGAGAGTTCAAAGGTTGGCTGCTCCTATACCTACAATGACGAAGAATACAATTAATTTTGGTTTTATCTTTGTTTCTTTGTCGTCTTTTTTTCTTCTCATTTCCATAAATTTTGTTGTTGTTGTTGATTTTATTAAATTTGTGACTTTGAACTATTTTACAACTACCTGCCTTTTCTCCAGAATCTAAAAAGTGTGAGCGTACGTTCTAGTGCTTGAGAGTCCTCTAATGTTGACCACTTTTTGTTCAGCAAGCTACAAAATTAATGAGTTAATACAAAAACCAATGATAAATGGCAAATATTTTTTCCTCAAAGAGAAACAAACAAAACTCCCCCCTCCCCCCTTGACAATCAAAATTAAAATGACTTTTACTGTTTTTTTTTTTTTTTCCTTCAAGTGTTTCACATTAGGTGACTAGTCCTGTAATTTGTACCACCATATCCTTGATAAAGAATCAATGGTCTTAGTGAAGTATGATCCATATATGTGTCCATTTCTGCGAAAATCAGGCTTATGCCCCCGCAATTCTATTTTCTTTTTACTTTGACTTTAATACAGGCTTTAAGTGATTCNAGCACGCCCAGCCAGTCACAGTACTACACAACGACTAGCACACACAACACAGCACAGCACAGCACAACACACAACCACCTACTCGACGACCGACGCGTTTTCCACTGACACAACACGACACCAATAACCCCCCACAACAAACACCACACAAACATTGAAGCAGGAAAATGCATGCTAAAAGTTTGAATATACACCTGGTGAATGAACGTGACGAGAGAGAGAGAGAGAAGAGAGAGGAGAGAGAGAGGAGAGCGAGAGAGAGGTAAGGGGTTATTGAAATCCTGAGTCCCATCTCATGAATTCGTGGGAAAAGGGGTGTGTTTTTGTTTGAGGGTGTCAGATTGCACATTCTGTTTTTACATTTATTGGTTTTGCTCACGCAAACATAGGGCGCTGAGCCTTAGTGGTTTTAGTTTAATGTATGCTCCTATCTCTATATATCTCTCTATATCTCTACTCTCTCTACTCTCTCTCTATCTCTCTCTCTCTCTCTGCAACCGTATCGTGTCCCTCATCTCCGTTCCCTTCTCCTGCCCCCCTCTCTCTTTCTCTTCGTCTGAACTGTCTGTCTGGTCTCCCTCTCTGTCTGTCTGTCTGCTTGTCTGTCTGTCTGTCAAGTCGGTCTGCCTGTCTGTCTGTCTCTCTCCGTCGTCTGTCGGATGGACACACAGACACATAGACATACACACACACACGGACGCACGCACGCACGCACTCACACACATACGCACGTGCGCGCGCGCGCGCGCGCACACACACACACCACACACACCACACACACACACTCACACACACACAGAGGGAAAGGGGAGGGGAGAGGGGGAGAGA
>JADBJO010025833.1:30000-37457 GCA_016801955.1 Conus betulinus
AGAAGAAGCTACTTGTGCCCTGAATAATATGAAACATAATAAAAGTCCAGGCACAGATGGTTTTAGTGCAGAGTTCTTTAAAGTGTTTTGGAAAAAGATAGGGATATTTGTTGTTAGAGCCCTAAATGCAAGTTTCAGGAAGGGGGAACTATCTTGTGCACAGAGGGAAGGTATCATTACGTGCATTCCTAAAGGTGACAGGCCAAGACAATACACATGAAGAATTGGAGACCTATCTCACTTTTAAATGTCATTTATAAAATCGGATCTCTTCTTGCATGCTAATCGTTTGAAAAATGTACTACCACATGTTATTAATGAAGACCAAACAGGATTTGTTAGAAATAGATACATAGGTGATAATTTGAGATTAATCTATGACACAATAGCCTACTTAGATAAGCACAATTTACCAGGATTATTACTGAACATAGATTTTTGAAAAAGCTTTTGACACAATTAATTGGGAATTTATGTTTAAGGTATTAAAAGCTTTTGGATTTCAAGAAGATATATGCAGATGGATAAATGTGTTTTATAGCAATATAAAATCTTGTGTTATTGTAAATGGTCAGGTATCAGATTGGTTGGAAGTTAAAAGAGGATGCAGACAAGGAGACCCCGTATCCCCCTATTTGTTTGTACTTTGTGTCGAGGTGCTAGCTATAATGGTAAGAGAAAATCCAGATATTCACGGGATCAGAATGAATAACATTGAATACAAACTGTCTCAATATGCTGATGACACTGAATTCCTGCTTGCAGGGGATAGAAAATCTTTGAAAAACATGTATCGACGTTCTTGCTCGGTTTGGGTGTGTGTCAGGCCTCCATATGAACAAAGGCAAAACTAGCGCTATTTGGTTGGGAAGCAGAAAAGCAAAAAACTAGTGAAATCCGTTACATCCGTTACATGGACACATTTGGGAATGGACTGGAATCCATCAAAATTTAAAATACTTGGAATGTGGTTTACGAACGATCTTAGAGAATGTATTAACATAAATTATTCGGAAAGATTGACAGATATAAAACATTTATTCAAAGTATGGGTAAAACGACAGATAACTCCACTTGGCAGAGTTGCCATACTAAAATCAATTATTCTTTCAAAATTGACTCATTTGTGGCTACTTTTACCGAATCCACCTGATATATTTTTTCAGACATGTCAACGTATCTGTTACAAATTCGTTTGGAATAAAAAGACAGATAAAATTAGCCGCGCAAAATTTCACACAAAAGTATTAAAAAAAATGGTGGCATTGGTATTCCTGACTTAAAGACATTTGTTTTATCTTTTGAAGCTGTCTTGGATTAGAAAAGTGGAAAAATCAACTCATAAAAATGGGAAACATATTTTGTTGAAAAACTTTCCCAAATGGCCTCTGATTAATAAATTTGGTCCTGAGTTTGTCTCCAGTTTTGCAAAATACAATCACTTTTGGAAGGATGTCTTCGAGTCAATGAATGTTTTCTATTATAAATGTACACCTAAGAATTCCGCGGAACTTCTAGCCGAGCCGATTTTTTACAATAAACGAATTCAAGTAGGGAAGAAATTTATTGTTTCCAGAGAGCTTACAAACAAAGGTATCTACAATCTTGCGCAGTTTTTTGATGATAATGGGAAGAAGATTTTGTCGCATATGCGGTTCAAAGAAAAATATAATGTAAACATTGACTTTGTTACTTTTGCCGGTTATACATCAGCAATAAACGATTGCGTGAAAAAGTATAATATTACGATCAAGGATAATAAACATCTAAACGAATCACTTTGTTTTAGGAACATATTTGCAATTAACAAAGGCTCAAAACTGTACTATGATATAATGGTAGAAAATAATCTGAGACCAAAATGCTGTTACAAATGGGACTTAAAGCTCTCAACAATCCATGACTGGAAATCGTGCTTCCACTATATACATGAAATAAATGACGTAAAGCTTAAATGGTTTCAGTTGAAGATTGTACATCGATGCCTAGGTACGAACATTATCTAAAGGAAATTGGAATAGTTGATCACGATACTTGTAATTTCTGTGGAATGCACAAGGATAGTATTGATCACATGTTTTGGAAATGTGACATCGTACAGTTTTTTTGGAACAATCTCATTGATTGATTTAATGAAAGAAAGGTGTATAAATGCAAGAAATGTACGATTAACAGAATCATTTGTGTTGCTCGGTTATGACAGTAACATTTTTACAGACAGCATCTTTTCTTTCTTAATATTGTTTGCAAAATACTATTTGTATATACTTGTAAACTAATGAAACAAAATCCACAGATGTCTGTCTTCCTGAAAAAATTAAAATTCAGATATAAAATCGAAGAATATAATGCCTGTTTACAATTAAACCAGAAAAAATTCTCTAACAAATGGATAACATACACACCATTATTATCTGACGACTAATCAATCAATAATATACTTTACAAAATACAGTTATACGTATAAAAAACAATTATATCGGATTGTGTCAATTCATTTGATTCACCTAACAATCATTATCCTTTGCCCATCTGTTCTCTTATGATCAGCATACACTTATTATATTTCATATTTGTATGTTACACTACATATGGTTGATATAGGTCTTGTTTGCCCATGTACTCTCCACTGTGTTTTACAGCTTGTTTGTCCAACATCCAAAACCTGATTTAAAACATGTTACTGAAAACATTTGAGGTCACGTACAAACCCAATCCAATCTCTCTCTCTCTCTCTCTCTCTCCCTCCTCTCCTCTCTCTCTCTCTCTCTCTCTCTCTCTCTCTCTCTCTTACTATTTTTTGCTAGCTTTATGTTTGATTCACTTATTATGATTATGATTTCTTTGCGTGGTAAAGAATCCCTCCGACGCTTAGATAACGAAACTATACTAAAACGAAAAACTGTTCATCACTTTATATTAAACAATCAAAACGTTTTTTGAAGTATGTGTGAACAAGACCTTCGATAAATTGGTTATAAATGGCTATGATAATGACATTCTTAGAGCAGAACTCTCTCACTGTCTCTCTCCCTGTCTCTGTCTGTCTGTCTGTCTGTCTGTCTGTCTGTCTCTCTCTCTCTCTCTCTCTCTCTCTCTCTCTCTCTCTCTCTCTCTCTCTCTCAATGTTTCAATAAAAGGTACAACATTGTGAGTGGTTTGTTCACGTACATTTTTTTGGTCTTTGGTGTTTGCCTTTTCTGTCTTTACTACTATCTTCACTGACTTTTTCTTGACTTTTTTGTTTACATGTTTACATTTATGATTATATGTATAGAAGTATTTGCGTGAGTGTATATATATATATATATTATATATATATATATATATATATAATGGGGAAAAAAAGTGCAGGCTAACAATTAACAGATCTTCCGTCGTTACTTGAGTAACTTGGCAAAGATTAACAAAAAAAAAAAAAAAAAGGCGGGGGGGGGGGGGGGGGGGGGGGGGGGGGGGGGGGGGGGGGGGCGGTGGAAATAAAAGAAACTGAGCATAGAAAAAATCAGGGAAATATGTATTATACACTATATGAGCATTGAATAGTGCAACTTTGATAGTCTTCTGCCATTGCCTTTGCCATATATGTAACTAGAAATATTTGAACACACTTCCAGCTGCACTATGAGCGTTAAGCCTGTTACTATTCAAATTTTAACATTTACAGTAGTTGGAAATTGGAAAATAGATTGATGTAAACCAAATAGACTGAACTGCAGATGACTCACTTCGTCCAAGATGTAAATCAGTCACTAATTTGCCCACTTGGGCTGCAGACGAAGTGGGTTGCAATAGTCTGGAAACATGCACTCTGGCTAGAACCGTCAGTTCTCTCACTGGAAGTGTTAGCTGGTTTGTTGAAGGCGTTTCTCGTTACTGTAAGAACCGGCTCTACTACTCTCAGCTTCTGCTTTTTTTTTTTTTTTTTTTACTTCATGCTTCTTCGACTGAAAGTGTCAACTCCAATAAAGCGAGATCGACAGCATCAGCAACGTAGACGTCATCCAAAAGATCCTCTGTGTGTGTGTGTGTGTGTGTGTGTGTGTGTGTGTTCGGGCGCGCGCGCGCGTTTGTGTGTGCGCGCATATGCGTTTTTGTGTGCGTGTGTGCACGTGCGCGTGCGTGTGTGTGTGTGTGTGTGTGTTAGTGTGTCAGTGTGTGTGTGTGTGTGTGCGCGCTCAAGCGCGTGCGTGTGTGTGTGCGTATGCGTGCGAGTGTGGCGTGTGTGTGTGTGTGTGTGTGTGTGTGTGTGTGTGTGTGCGTGCGTGTTTGTGTGTGTGTGCATGTGCGTGTGTGCATGAACGAATGCGCAAGAACAGATAGGAATGCACGTGAACATCCTGTATCCCCTATCAGCATTCCTGATATTGCCGGGTCATACAAACACAGAAGCACGCGGTGTGTTTCTGCAAGCGGATGTTATTTCCTTTCGTGCAGAGGAAGGAGAAGACAACTCCTCTGTCTGGTCACTGCCAGGACAGTGAATGAAGGTCGGGTTGCTTAGGTGTGGTTCATATAAGGTTTTATGCTGCTAGGGTTGAGTCCCAGTGAGGATTAGGATCAGGCTTGGTTGGGTTGGGGCTAGGGTTAGGGTCACGGGTAGGTTTAAACATATAATTATTACTATTACTACTATCATCATCATCATCATCATCATCGTCGTCGTCGTCGTCGTCGTAGTCATTTGGAATATCTATATAGCGCCTCTGCTGGTTCAAAGACCAAACTCTAAGCGCTTTACATCCACATGTCTGTTTACACAACGGGCTGCCTACCAGGGTAGAGCCGAATGAAGGACTGCCTGCGGGCGCTACGTCAAGTCGTTTCCTGTTTCATTCAGTCTAAAATCAGTCAGTCAGTCATTCTTTCATTTTCATCCATGGAGGATGCATGTTATGTATAACATGTCATCTGTACCAACGACCAAATGAGCCTTCTTTTCCGAAAGTTGGTAACAGGATTTTAAGTGTGTGCCGGATCTTATACGTGCATACATACATACAGAACCTCAGCTTATTGACTTATTCGAAGGACTTTTCGGGTTATGGAGTCAGACCCAATGTTAACTCCAAAGGGAAAATATCTCTGTACCGAAACAGCCCAGCGGAGATTCGAACCGTAACCCCGGGGTCGCTTGGATTACGAGTCCGGCGTTTTACCTACTCAGAACTGTTTAGTCTACACATTTGGCGTAGAATTCTACGCATTCCGACCCCAAATACGCAAATACGCATTTTGGAACCTCGGTACGCATTTCAGCATTTCGCCGGTACGCGATTTCGAAACACAAGCTATTTTGTGTGTTGCCGTCTTTTGACAAACTTGATGCGCCATACAAGCAGCCTGACATTCTGCTGCGTTCAGCAGGGCTGCCCGCCCGCCTCTGTTATGACTTATTTCCCTTTACTGCCCGCTAAGGTTGCAGGTCAGAAGAGCTCGCTGAACGCGTTACGGTCGCGTTCCCGCGTTCCATTTTCCATCAAAATGGCCGACAGTTCATCAAAGCGCCAAGTTGATTCTTCTGACTTTCTCTCTCCCATCAAAAAGAAGAAAAAAGTTGCTGATCAAACCTTTCTTTCTTCTTACCATCAACGCTACCCGTGCCTTGTGTCATCCAGGAGAGGGGAGAATTACGCTCATTGCACGTTGTGCAAGAAGGATTTTTCTCCGTCAAACATGCCGGCATGTTTGACTGCAAACGGCATATCGAGAACCAGACGCACAAGGACTTTGAAAGTAAAGCAGCAAAGCAGATGTCTCTAGGTGGATTTTTTTGCAAAGCCTTCAACTTCGAGCAGTGAAACTTCTCTCAATCAAGATGTTCTGAGAGGAGAAGCCATCGTGTGCCATCTCGTGGTGCAGAACAACTGCTGCTGCTGACAAGATAGTTCGGGCGGTGAAGGCCATTTGTCCGAACTCGCCGGTCGCCAAAAGTAGGTTTCAACTTTTCTTCTTTCATTACATATTTTATGATCTAATATTTTTTAGAGGGGTGTGTGTGTGTGTGGGTGTGTGTGTGTGTGTGTGTGTGTGTGTGTGTGTGTGTGTGTGATGGTCAAAGTAACAAAATATTTTCAGATAGAACATTGAATAAGCAAAATATTGCCTTTTTCATCAAGCAATCTATAAAATAATAATAATTTAAAACTTTAAAGTAAATAATGTGTGTGTGTGTGTGTGTGTGTGTGTGTGTGTGTGTGTGTGTGTGTGTGTTTGCTTGCATGGGTAGATGCCACTTTTTTTAAAGTGCTGAATTTCTTGAACAAATCATTCATTTTGTTGAAAACTCTCTCTCTCAGTCACTCACTCTCTCTCTCCCGTTCCATCTCTCATATAATTTAAATTTATATGTGTGTACACATTTTCAGAGCTCCAGTGTGGCCGGAACAAAGCTACTGCTATGATTCAGCACATGGCTCAACAAACAAAAGTGTCCCTGGCGTCCAGGATGAAGAACGGCCCATTCACCCTGTCCACTGATGGATCCAATGATGCCAATGCCAAGCAGTTTCCTCTGGTCATCCGCTCCATTGCTGAAGACACCGGCTTAGTGTCTTCTGAGCTGCTCTCCATCCCGACTTGTCAAGGATCAGCAACAGGTGTGTGTGTGTGTGTGTGTGTGTGTGTGTGTGTGTGTGTTGTGTGAGAGAGAGAGAGAGAGAGAGACGAGAGAGAGAGAGAGTGAATGTGTATGTGAGAGAGAGAGAGAGAATGTGTGTTTCTTTCTCTCTCAAAACTTATTGAAATAGTGTGTGTGTGAGAGAGAGAGAGTGTGTTTTTTCTCTGTGTGGTGTGTGTGAGACCATGTGGTGTGTGTGTGACAGTGTGTGTGGTGTCTATGTGTGTGTGTGTGTGTGTGTGTGTGTGGTGTGTGTGTGTGTGTGTGTGTGTGAGATTCTTTCTCCTCAAAAACTTTTTAAATTCTGTGTGGTGTGTGTTGTGTGTGTGTGTGTGTGTGTGTGTGTTTCACTTCAGGATTGGGGAAAACATCTTCAAAGCTGATTGAAGGAGAACTGAGGGCGCGCCGGCATTCCGTTTACCAACTGCCTGAGTCTGGGGTGTGATAATGCCAACGTGATGACTGGCAAACATAAAGGAGTGTACGCCTATATGAAGGAGCACCAGCCCTCCGTCTTCCTAGCAGGCTGTACTCTTCATGTCGTCCACAACGCTGCAAAGAAGGCTGCCACTCACCTGCCAGCGATTGAAACTGCCTTGGTTGACATCTATCACTACAGGAGCAGGAGCCAGGAAGAAGGGCAGCAAGACTACCAGCAGCTATGCACTGCGGGAAGGAACGTGAGATGGTGATATGCCAATTCCTGAGGTCCCCCACCAACCAGCCTCTAATGTGCTGTTTCTGGCACACCCATCCAGACCTTCAGCCTCTTCTACCTTTAGGCTGAAGCGCCCTACTGGTACTACAGCTGACAGAAAGGGTGGAAAAGATGCTGAAA
>JADBJO010025834.1:0-23283 GCA_016801955.1 Conus betulinus
TGATGCGCAGGCTCAAGCTCGTTTGTGCGTGTTGTTTCCCAGTGTAATGCGTGTGTTAGTTTGTGAAACATCTGTTGTAGTATAGTATATGTTACTGTTTTTTTGTGTGTTTGTAAGTGTCATGTGTGTCAGCACCTGTGTGGGTGTGTGGGGTATGGGAGGGATGTAAGAATCAAGGATTTGATTGGATAGTGTTATACATTGAGAAAGGGGAGGTCACACAAGTAGCTTTGGTCAAAGTCAAACGAAGAACAGGGTTGTTTACATTGTTTTATCAATATGACAACTACTTTCTGATATTAGGGCATAGTCCGTCGCGGTTGAAAGTCGGCTGCAAATACGCCGTTTGAAACAGCCAAGTAAATAGAGTGCAACATCAACACATTCGTGGTGGACACCTCAGAGGCATCACATCCCCTGAGTTGGAGATCCGTCACTACACCAAACGTAACATACCAGCCGTTCAACTACTGAGAGACATCAAACGAGAGATACACCACACAGCCACACTCTACCACCCCAACAGACCACAGCAGACACACAGACACCATAGCGACACAAGACACACACAAACACAACAACACGAGCACACACACACACACACACACCACGAACACACATATGAGAAGATGCGTAGAGTTCAGCAACTGATGTGTGTTAACAGTGAGAGATAGATTTGATAATTTGAGTAGGACATTATGCACGCAAGATGTCCCATACTCATTATGTTTTTATTCGAAAGACCATAGTGCCCGTATGAATTGCAGAGTGATATATCAATTAAGTACAATAGCTGTCCGCAAACTGATTTTGTATTCTTTATGTTACGTCCTATTTCCGCTTAAGTCTTGAATTTTGTCCCCTTGTCTTAACTACATACTACAGCTAAGCATAGCCATCAAACAACAGTTATTAACGAGAATCCTTCACCTCTCCTCGTCCCCCCGTCCTTGCTCACCGACCTTATAGCTATAGTTTATCGCACTCGTGTCTGTGAGAAGACTTACAGATAAAATGAATGGGAGATAATGATGATATTCCCTCACGAGTTTGACGCTGTGTGTAGTTCTGTCTCCTGGCTTGGACAGCCCGGTGAGGTGATGAGCACAGTACTATGTTGATCTGGCAATTGATGCAGCAGGCAGGGGGGGGGGGGGGGGGGGGGGGTGATGAGCACAGTACTATGTTGATCTTGGCAATTGATGCAGCAGGCAGGTGGGGGTGGGGGGGGGAGGTGATGAGCACAGTACTATGTTGATCTTGGCAATTGATGCAGCAGGCAGGGGGGGGGAGGGGGGGGGGGAGGGGGGAGGTGATGAGCACAGTACTATGTTGATCTTGGCAATTGATGCAGCAGGCAGGGTGGGGGTGGGGGGGAGGTGATGAGCACAGTACTATGTTGATCTTGGCAATTGATGCAGCAGGCGGGGGGGGGGGAGGGGGGGGGATGCAACTGCTGTCAAGGGTGATGGAGAGAGAGGAGGACTGTTAACCTGACAGGGGTAAACACCGGAGACAGGAAGAAAGGCAGCAGGGATATGGTCAGCAGGGGTATGGTCAGCAAAGGTATGGTCAGCAAAGGTATGGTCAGCATGGTCAGCAGAGGTATGGTCAGCAGAGGTATGGTCAGCAGGGGTATGGTCAGCAGAAGTATAGTCAGCAGGGGTTTGGTCAGCAGAGGTATGGTCAGCAGGGTACGGTCAGCAGAGGTATGGTCAGCAGGGGTGTGGTCAGCAGGGGTTTGGTCAGCAAGGTATGGTCAGCAGGGTCAGCAGAGGTATGGTCAACAAAGGTATGGTCAGAATGGTCAGCAGAGGTATGGTCAGCAGAGGTATGGTCAGCAGAGGTATGGTCAGCAGAGGTATGGTCAGAATGGTCAGCAGAGGTATGGTCAGCAGAGGTATGGTCAGCAGAGGTATGGTCAGAATGGTCAGCAGAGGTATGGTCAGCAGAGGTATGGTCAGCAGAGGTATGGTCAGAATGGTCAGCAGAGGTATGGTCAGCAGGGTCAGCAGAGTATGGTCAGCAGAGGTATGGTCAGAATGGTCAGCAGGGGTATGGTCAGAATGGTCAGCAGGGGTATGGTCAGAATGGTCAGCAGGGTCAGCAGAGGTATGGTCAGCAGGGTATGGTCAGAATGGTCAGCAGGGGTATGGTCAGCAGGGGTATGGTCAGAATGGTCAGCAGAGGTATGGTCAGAATGGTCAGCAGAGGTATGGTCAGAATGGTCAGCAGGGGTATGGTCAGCAGAGGTATGGTCAGAATGGTCAGCAGAGGTATGGTCAGCAGGGGTATGGTCAGCAGAGGTATGGTCAGAATGGTCAGCAGGGGTATGGTCAGCAGGGGTATGGTCAGAATGGTCAGCAGAGGTATGGTCAGCAGGGGTATGGTCAGCAGAGGTATGGTCAGAATGGTCAGTAGAGGTATGGTCAGCAGGGGTATGGTCAGCAGATTTATGGTCAGAATGGTCAGCAGAGGTATGGTCAGCAGAGGTATGGTCAGCAGAGGTATGGTCAGCAGAGGTGTGGTCAGAATGGTCAGCAGAGGTATGGTCAGCAGAGGTATGGTCAGCAGGGGTATGGTCAGCAGAGGTATGGTCAGAATGGTCAGCAGGGGTATGGTCAGCAGGGGTATGGTCAGAATGGTCAGCAGAGGTATGGTCAGCAGGGGTATGGTCAGCAGAGGTATGGTCAGAAATGGTCAGTAGAGGTATGGTCAGCAGGGGTATGGTCAGCAGATTTATGGTCAGAATGGTCAGCAGAGGTATGGTCAGCAGAGGTATGGTCAGCAGAGGTATGGTCAGCAGAGGTGTGGTCAGAATGGTCAGCAGAGGTATGGTCAGCAGAGGTATGGTCAGCATGGTCAGCAGAGGTATGGTCAGCATGGTCAGCAGAGGTATGGTCAGCAGAGGATGGTCAGCAGAGGTATGGTCAGCAGAGGTATGGTCAGAATGGTCAGCAGAGGTATGGTCAGCAGAGGTATGGTCAGCATGGTCAGCAGAGGTATGGTCAGCATGGTCAGCAGAGGTATGGTCAGCAGAGGATGGTCAGCAGAGGTATGGTCAGCAGGGGTATGGTCAGCAGAGGTATGGTCAGCAGAGGTATGGTCAGCAGGGTATGGTCAGCAGAGGTATGGTCAGCATGGTCAGCAGAGGTATGGTCAGCATGGTCAGCAGAGGTATGGTCAGCAGAGGTATGGTCAGCAGGGTCAGCAGAGGTATGGTCAGCAAAGGTATGTTCAGCAGAGGTATGGTCAGCAGAGGTCAGCAGAGGTATGGTTAGCAGGGTCAGCAGAGGTATGGTCAGCAGAGGTATGGTCAGCATGGTCAGCAGAGGTATGGTCAGCAGGGCATGGTCAGCAGAGGTATGGTCAGCAGAGGTATGGTCAGCAGAGGTATGGTCAGCAGGGAGATGTAGGGGGATGGTCAGCATGTCAGCAGGGGTATGGTCAGCAGAGGTATGGTCAGCAGGGGCATGGGCAGCATGGTCAGCAGAGGTATGGTCAACTGTGGTATGGTCAACAGTGGTATGGTGAACATCAAAGAACTGAATTAAGTAAATTGAAAAAAGAACGTTAAACACTTCGTGTCAAGGAAAGAAAGAATACACAACAATGAAAAGAGAGAAGAGAGAATTCGATGAGAAACGATTAGACAAGCTAAGAAAACCAGTTCATGACTCCAAACTATTCTGTTCAACAATAAGATCGATCAGTAGAAAAACCAGCCATCTACAATGAAATTACCTCACAGCAGCTGTATGATCACTTTTTTTTAAAAAGTATTCAATGGCTTTAACAAGGATTCCGAAGATTCAAATATTTATAGAGGTAGACAATGAAGATCTATGTGCAGAAGAACCATTATTTAACAATGTGATAACAAGAGATGAGGTACTAAACAGCACAAATCATATGAAATGTGGCAAAAGCGCTGGTCCGTATAAGGTTGGTTGTGAAATGTTCAAATGAGCCAACTATGTTGTTATTGATTTTATAGTAACTCTGTTTAACTCGCTGTTCCATAAAGGAATCTTTCCTGAGGGCACGGTCAAAATCGATAACAATCCCTTTTCACAAAAAAGGAGATAACAACATCCAGATAATTTCCGAGGCGTTGCACTGACAAGTGTTTCAAAGCAAAATTCATACACATTATTATTCTAAATAAAAGATCACTGTATGGGCAGAAGGAGAGGAGAAAATTATAGAAGAACACGCTGGATTTCGATCTGGTTACAGCACAATAGACCACATATTTACATTGTATGCCTTAGTCCAGAAATACCTGTTTTAAAAAGACAAAATTGTATGTTGCCTTTGTTGATTTCCAGAAAGCTTTTGATTCTGTGAAATGTCTTGTGCAATGTTTGAAGGAAAAGTGGTGTAAATGGGAAGTTGTATGCAGCTGTGCGAGGAATGTATGATTCTGTCCATGCATGTGTGTTCATGAAAAATGCATTTATTCTGATTATTTCAATTGTCCACGTGGTGTAAAAAAGGATGTCTGCTTAGTCCTCAGGTATTACTTTATTATTATTATTATTATTATTTACGAGCTTGCAGTAGATATTTCAGAGAATGAGAAACATGGGATTCAAATGTTACCAGGGGCAACTAAGCTATTTTAAATGTTGTTTGCTGATGATGTTTGTTCACCTTCGGATACACCTATTGGTTTGCAGAATCAGTTTGAGGCTTTAAAAAAGGTATCTGATAGATTGCAACTGACAGTAGATTTAAGTAAAACTAATATCATGGTTTTTAGAAATGGTGGGCATTTAGCACAACGTGAAAGATGGTTCGACGATAGATCAGAAGTTAAAGTGACAAATAGTTAAGACTATCTAGCGATGTTTTTCACTATAAAATTAAGCTTAAATAGATTCGAAATGTGCAGGAAAGGAAAAAGAGAGAGGTCATTGAGATTTTGAGAACAATGAGAAGACTGAATTCAAATGACTGGGTTTTGTTTTGGAAATTATTCGACACCCAGATACAACCAATTCTGACATACGCATCAGAGAGGTGTGGGGCCTATTGGACAAGGCCCACATGGAAAAAGTCCACACTTACGCAGTAAAGCGTATTATGCATATACCGTTACATGCATCAAATGAAATAGTTTATGATGAAAGTGGTCGATATCCTCTGTTTATACAAACTTATGTCAAATCAGTGAAAATACTGGCTAAGATTAGTTCATTTACCTACGACCAGACTCTGCAGTCAAGCGTATAAAATGCTTTTGCTACAACACGATATAGGAAAATTTAATTGGGTGTCTCGTGTAAAGAAAATGCTAACAGAAAATGGTTTTGATATCGTTTGGCTTTGTCAGGGAGTAGGTTATACTGCACACTTTTTATCTGAGTTTAGGGATCGTTTAATTTGTTCTTACAGACAAAACTGGCATTCCAGCATGGATGAAAACGACAAATATGGATGTTTTTTTTCTCGTTTAAAAGTAATTTGAAAACGGAAAAATATTTCATGATTGTTACAAAGAAATGGCACAAATATAACTTAACAAAATTTCGAACTAGAGCACTGGGGTCTCAATGCAAACAAAACCATGGTTCGAAGCATCGGACAATAAAGCATGCCCCATGTGTGTAGAGGGAAACAACAGTGAAGACGAAGTACATTTTTTGTTTTTGATTGTCCTGCTTACGCAGATATTCGAAGTAAATGCAAAAATTTTCAGGGAGCCAGCTACACAGAGAAAAGATCTCATAGCAGTTCCATCCAGCAAGAATGTACAAAAAGCATATCATTTGCAAGATTTGTAGTTGAAGCTAGTGATTTTCGAAGAAAGAATATATCACAAACACATCGTTGAGCTGAAATGTGTGACGAGGTATAAATTCACCATTAGCGCTTATGATGTAGTATTCTTTTCATGGCTTGGTGGTCGAAAACAATGGATTACTCAGATTTGCGGCGTGAGTGTGTGTGTGTGTGTGTGTGTGTGTGTGTGTGTGTGTGTGTGTGTGTGTGTGTGTGTGTGTGTGTGTGCGTGCGGCGCGCGGGCGTGTGCCTGTGTGTGTGTGTGTGTGTGTGTGTGTGTGTGTGTGTGTATGGGTGCGTGTGCGCGCATACGCGTGCGTGCGCACATGCGTTGTGTGTGTGGGTGTATTTGTATCCGTGTAGGTGTGGGTTGCCGTCTATAGATTTGAATTTCTAGTTAAATTGTTTGAATTCTATGTCATCTTTCAATTGCAGATACATGGCGCAATCTGTTAATACAGTAATTGTAACCCTCTTGTGAACAGGGCTTGTTTGCTATTGGCAATAAAATCCGTGTCAGTGTCTCTCTCTCTCTCTCTCTCTCTCTCTCTCTCTCTCTCTCTCTCTCTCTCTGACTTCATTCATTACAATAAAATCTAAAATCCTCAATATTAACAAACAGAACAGCACAACAATGATAATAGAAAGACACATGCACTCAAAAATATATTTAGCCAATAGTTTATTGAAAACTAGCATCATCTGTGAAATCACCTCGTTTCAGATGATCATTATTTATTGTATGCACATAACTAGATTTGTGTGGCTAATCGTCAGATTGTTTTATCCTTAAAACGGCAGTGACTGCCATCCACTCTACAGACTTTTGCAAAGCTGTCTTCTCTGTCTCGGGTGGTTAACCAGACGTGCAAACAATCAGTGCATGCATGGGATGCATGGGTGGGTGGGTGAAAATGTGCATGATGTGTGCCTACGTCCGTAAGTGTGTGTGTGTGTGTGTGTGTGTGTGTGTGTGTGTGTGTGTGTGTGTGTGTGTGTGTGTGTGTTTATATGTGTGCGTGTGTGTGTTTGTGTGTGTGTGTGTGTGTGTGTGTGTGTGTGTGTGTGTGTGTGTGTGTGTGTGTGTGTGTGTGTGTGTGTGTGTGTGTGTGTGTGTGTGTGTGTGTGTGTGTGTGTGTGAAATGTTGTTTTATGGGCTGTAGATATTCGCGTGTCCTTAACTACTTGGATAGTTGTGAGAGCCTTTCAAAACATTTCTATGGGGTCAGCCTTGTCGTGACTGACGCCTGCATTGTAATGGCATGTTGGAATAGACATCAATGGGGAAGGGCAAGTCAACAGAAGAGGAGGCACTGAAAAGGATTACAAAGAATACGTAAGCATGCGTACGCGCGCGCGCGCGCGCGAATGTGTGTGTGTGTGTGTGTGTGTGTGTGTGTGTGTGTGTGTGTGTGTGTGTGTGTGTGTGTGTGTGTGTGTGTGTGTGTGTGTGTGTGTGTGTGTGTGTGTGTGTGTGTGTGTGTGTGTGTGTGTGTGTGTGTGTGTGTGTGTGTGTGTGTGTGTGTGAAACACGTACACAGTAATCAGGACAGAGCGCTATGTAACAACCATTTGTAGCAGCCAGGACTGAGTGCTATGTAACAAACCTCTACAGCAGCCAGCACTTAATGCTATGTAAGAAGCGTCAAAAGCAGCCAGCACTTAAATGCTATGTAAGAAGCATCAAAAGCAGCCAGCACTTAGTGCTACGCAACAAACGTCTATAGCAGCTGTAACAAACGTCTATAGCTGCCACGACTGAGTGCTATGTGACTGTAGTGCATCGTGACCTGGATTGAGTGCCGTATAACTAAAGTACTTAGTGACCACGACTGAGTGCTATGTGACTGTAGTGCATCGTGACCTGGATTGAGTGCCGTATAACTAAAGTACTTAGTGACCAGGACTGAGTGCTGTATAAATACAGACAGTACAGGAAAGAAAAAGACTCCCTAAACATGTGTTTAAATGCACAGTCTTTGAAATCAGGAGACCAACAGATACTTGCACGCTATTTTACACACGTATTTGCCTTGGGCAGTTGAGAAATGTAAATAAAAAATGAACAACAATATAGGAATGTAGCGATACACAAAAGTGAGGCAGTGCATCTTTGACTGAATAAAGGCTGATATACAGTATTTTCACACACACACACACACACACACACACACACACACACACACACACACACACACACACACACACACACACTTCTCATCCATTTTCCCTAACACATCCCACTCCCAACTTCCTGTTTTTTTTTTTGTCTATTAATCGTTGTCAAGTCATCGTCTTAATGGCGGATAAATTGTTGGCTTACACTTGTTTTCCCTCTCTAGTTATTATGCGACTATTTGGTCAACCAGTGTGGGAGAACATCTCTCCATGGTGAGATCCAAGAGGAAGCTGTTGTGCACAGTTCCTGGCTGCTGTCAGCACCGGGTGACTGGCATAGTGTGGGGCAGGTCTGAACCGCAGTGGCTGAACACTCCAACAGCGGGCACATTTGACCCCCCCCCCCCCCCCCGCCCCCCTTGCCCCCACCCCCGCTTCCTTTACTGGATCTCCACTGTCACGCTCTTAGTGTTCCTTTGTAGTGACTGCTCCATACCTCACTTTTTGTTATTCTGTTTTGTATCGCGATGTGTGGCCACCCTAGGGGCAGGTGACACAGCTGTGAGTGCCAAGTCCGCCCCTGTGGGGGCGACAGGCCCGGCCTGCACGTGGCCTGGCCTCACTGCCAGAGAAATGTCTCTGTCCACTGCTACACTGGCTCACGGGTTGGTGTGCCTAGCGTGTACAGAACATGACATGCCAGTGAAGGAGGAGGTCGGTGGATAGGTAGACAAAAAAGTAAGCAGTTTCATGTTTGTATACAGATCTTGTACGGTACGTGTTTATGAAACTGTTGTATGTATGTGTAACAGCAAGTGCATTGTTACATAGCACACTACTCAGATTTTTCTCCAGTCCATCTTCTGTGCCACTTCAGTGGTACTGACCACACCGCTCATCCCAAACCCCCGTCCACAACCACAGCCCGGCCTGGTCCACTGCAGCCCCGAAACCGGCAATCCACAGGGAGCAGTCAATGTCAAGTCGTCAAGGGGCAACCTTCCGAAAGAGACTCTGTACTGCTGCCGACTCATTTCGGTTGTGTTCAGTGGTGCCTGTTCTGATCCAGCATACGCAAGACACCACCTACTAGGTCCCTTACTGACGACAGTGACTGCTTAGTCACAGAGCCAGCATGACTGAGCACTCCTCCGGAGGGCGCCACCACATCCGTCCAGCGACAGCCCTCGTGCACTTGCCAATGCCGGTGACCACGACAAAATCAAAGGAGGACCATAGACATTGAGAGGACATCGAAACTGAGGTCACCATGAAAGCAGGGCATGAGGGGGCCACAGAATGAAAGGCTTTTTTAAATGCTGATCGATAAGGAAGATGATGCTGCGGATTTCCATTTCGGTCTGAGACCACAAGACAGGGCTGTACTCTACGCTTCCTTTCATAAACTATCCCCGTGTCAACCAGGTCAGAGACATGCAGAGACCTTTAGTGCTAGTCAGAAAAAACTGAGCAACATTCTAGGAGATTCATCCATCAAGTGGATGAAACTCGACTCTACGGTTCCAGTCTTCCCAACCGAGCCCGTGCAAACTCAATTCTGGGTAGGGACCGGTCGGGGCAGAAAAATCCCAGACATAAATGGCTCTAATGGGAATCGAATCCACGACCTTCCAGCCAGGAGTCCAGGCTGTAACCACTTCGCGACGGCAGTTGATACTATTAAGAAAATTGCTGTTGGTACTTTAAAACAGCAACGACAACAACAAAGATGATGATAATGATAATATAATGCATGCCTACATGCACACAGCTCTACTTAACACATTATACCAATAATATATGTTTCCTACAAAAATGTTCTCGACGACCTATGCATATGAAAACAAACAGACAAAGAATCACACCCATATACACATTTCTCTACAATAACGCACGCATAAATACATAGACACTTGTCAAACTCACCATACGTGTGCAGTTGTACTAACTGTCTGAATACACATACTATTGCCAGACCAACTGCCGAGAGCAGAGATGATTATTAAGCCAGGCTTAACAGAGGCCAGGTAATCCGATTGCCACGGGTTGTCAGAGAGTCTGTTCCCATGTCGGTGTTGAAAAGAAAGATCTTTGTCCATAAATATGTATGAATTTACTGTACTGTTCTATGTTTGCATAACAGACTTGTGTTATATGTATAATTGTACTATATGTTTTCTGTGTGTTAACCTTTCCACACAGTCTCTCTCTCTCTCTCTCTCTCTCTCTCTCTCTCTCTCTCTCTCTCTCTCTCTCTTTCTCTCTGTCTGTCTGTCTGTCTGTCTGTCTCTCTCTGTCTTTGTCTGTCAGTCTGTCTGTCAGTCTCTCTCTCTCTCTCTCTGTCTGTCTGTCTGTCTGTCTGTCTGTCTGTCTGTCTGTCTCTCTCTCTCTCTCTCTCTCTCTCTCTCTCTCTCTCTCTCTCTCTCTCTCTCTCTGTGTCATGCGTGCGGGGGTGGGGATTCGACTTCCGCTTATGAAGTGTAGAAAACGTTTGTCAGCCGCTCTGGCGAAGTGTAGTATTTCAAGTCCAAGGCCTTTAATGGTATTTCCTGTGGTGCAGTCATCAAGATGCCAGCGGTGCCTTTTGTCCTTTCGTTCGGTTTGTGGTGTTTTTACGTTTACTTTTGTGGCATTTATGTTTTGACGTACAAAAGAAGTCTTGTTGTTTTGTCGGACACTGAAACTCAACAGATGGCAGGACGGTGTCGCAGTAGGTTTGATCCTGTCTTTTTTGTTCCATAGAATTTTACTCCAGCATTATGGAGACACTGAACTTAACCCAGGACCCAGAACAGGCAGCAAGGAGGAGGAGAGTCTTAAGCAGACACGACTGAACAGTGCCAGTGGATCTTCGCATGCAGCCAGTGCCTCGCCGTCCCGATCGCCTGCGGAACCTTCTATCGCAGATGTTGAACTGTAAGTTCGATGGAATGGAGGCCGATATGAGAGAGACGCCACGGGATTTACGTGAGGATGTTTCTTTGTTAAAGCCGGAAATTGCAGACCTTAAATGTGGTAATTAAAGGCTCAGAGAACAAAACAAAAAACTCAATGAAAATGTGATGAAATTAGAGCAAAACAGATGATCTCGAGTGTTGTTCAAAAGAGAACAATGTAATTTTCACGGTGTTCATCGAAGAGAGAATGAAACTAGACAAGAGTGTGAGGCTTTGATTCAGGACCTAATAACGGACAAACTGGATCTGACTGAAGACATACCATTTGACAGACTACACAGACTGAATAGAAAGACAGACTCTCCTATTACTGGACGTTGCACCTTTCATAAGCATAAAGAAAAACTGCTTAATGCCAGGAGCAAATCACAAGGAACCAAAATCTTCATAGGGGAGGATTTTTCTCAGCGGGTTAGGGAAATTCGAAAAAAAAGTTGGTGCCTCACATAAAAGAAGCCAAAAAGAACAGCAAAAGAGGGTCCATGGTCTACAATCATTTGATTATTGACGGTCAAAACTTCTCTGTTGATCAGGACGGTAATCTTAAAAAAAGATGACGTAGGAAAATGGCGGCCTGGTGAGGTAAGATGTGTGGTTGAAAAAAGTAGTCATAAAAATAACTTTGAAACTGGCGTGGGTGCAGTGGAACAAGTGGAAATCGGACACCGCCTGTTCCTGAACACCAGGTTAAGATATCACGTGCTGTTCGGGATGAGTGTGGTCGACATAGCCGTGTCCGCACTACACACTGACAACAAAATGCAAACAATGTGTTTCTCGATTTTCATGTGTCCCCTACTAAAAAACACAAGATAATGTTAATATTTTCATTGATGATGTGTGATATAACCACTACCGACTCCTCAAATAGTACTATTTTTGACCATAATGTAGACATAACGTCGAATAGCGCTTTGTTTGACCATAACATATCTATTTTGAATAAAAGAGTGTGCCCAAAACAATTCTCGTTCAAAGAGTGGCTTAGTCAGCAACAAAGCTTTTTTTTTTGTAACAATAATATGCTGGAGGAAATGAGTCCGTGTAAATGATGTGACGTCTGATAAACAAGATTTTGTGGATGGATGCAGTGGATGCTGGTCTGTAAGCTACGCGCGTGTCAGTCCTTTGCGTAACGTTTTAAGTTAGAAAACCAATAAAAACGAAGTTCAATATAAAAAGAACTCGGCTATGAATAAGCAATGTGTCCGTTTTTACGTTGGAAGTTAATGGCTTGTCAAAGGTAAGTGATAAGGATTTCGTTTCGAATATAGCCTCATCTGATTTTGCATGCCTTGTAGTAACCTTTGATGAAATTTTCGAATCTACGTTTTTTAGTCCTCATGAAGTATTTTGTAAACTTGCAGTGAAGATAACGAAACATAGAAGGCGTTCAGGTAGATCTATGTGTTTGATAAAGATAGAATTGTTATGGTGTGTGCCAGAAGCGCATACTGACCGTAATAACATCCTTTTGTTCCTGTTTGCAAAAATCTGTTCGGCTTATCGAAAGATGTCTTATATGTATGTGCATACTTGCAGCCAGAAAATTCACCATACTATTACTATTCTTTTTTATATATCGTATGTATGATCTTGAGGACTGTCTTACCGATGTCTTCCTTAGCATGCATGATGTACATGAACTGTCAGCTGGTGATTTAGAACGGCTGACATTTCCCAGCATTTACGTTCTGATACAAACAGGGTTTTTTTTTTAAATATTGAAACAGGTAGTGGCTCAAATAACACAGACACTCCGAAGATAAAATTTTGAACAAGTACAGCAAAATTCTTGTTAAACTTGTGTACAGCATTGGATCTATGTATATTGAATGGTGTATGTAATGGTGACTTCCAAGGTAATTTCACATACACTTCTGAGAGTGTGAATAGTATAAACGATTATTACATAGCTCATATGTTTGCTCATATACATTCCTCGTGTACTCTCTTTGTTCATGAACACATCGAATCAGATCATCTACTTCTAGCATTCACTGTATATTTCCAAGCCAGTAATATGCCTACAAAAACTGCAAAGAAAAAGATAGATTGTTGAGAAGCTTGTGTGGCAGGACGAATATGCTGATATATTTTTGTGTCTGCTGTATCAATGATAGCTAGAGCGGTTGGTCTGATTCAAGTTGATGTTAATAATTTTGCACTGGACGCGTTCAGCACCTGTGTAATGAATCACGCTTGATGTTTGAAGAAACAAATGAACATAGATGAGAAAAAAAAAAATGATGAATGGTGCTATTTGGAATACTCTTCAGCGAAAAGAAAGGCTAGGATACTTTTAAGGATTTCTCGGAAAACGAAGAAAATCACAGACTGTAACACGTTTTGTAGCGCTCGAAAAGAGTACAACAAGATGCTGCAAAGGCAAAGAAAAGAGCATAATAATATCTTGTTAGAGAATTTAATAAAGTCAATAAATAGTCAGCGCGAATTTTTGAAAAATATGCAAAAAATATTAGTAAAGAAGCGCATCATGAAATATCTGTTGATGACTGGCATCAGCAATTTACAGAATTATTGCATACAGATGACGATAAAGAAAGTTTCTTGAATACTGAAGAAGAAATCATCATTGATGCCCAATTTCGAAGGAGGTATTGTTAGCGATTAAAAAAAAAAGCTGAAGAACAGAAAATCAGCAGGGCCGGATGGAATTATTGGCGAACTGTACAAACACAGGTAAATTTCTGGTTCACTTCCTTCTAAGATTCTTTAATCACTTTTTTGATCAAGGAATATTTCCTAAAAGATGGACAAAGTCCATCATATTGCCATTGTTTCAGAAGGGGTCGGTAAAAAAAAATCAGGTGATTTAAAGAGGCATATCTTTGTGTGATGTTAGTAGCAAACTTTACAGTTCCATCATTAATTGTAGATTGCAAGAGTGGGTTCAGCAGAATAACATTACAGGTGAACACCAAGCTGGTTTTAAGAAAGGCTAATCTACTATTGATCAAATGCTCGCTCTTTTACCAACAGTACAAAAGCAGTTTTCTTGGAATCGTAAGTTATGCGTAGCTCCTACAGACTTTGAAAAGGCTTTCGATTCTGATTCAAGAAGACTGCTGTGGCCTGTTATTTATAACAGTGGGATTAAAGATAAAATCTATGAATGTATTAAAATTATGTGTAACTGTGTTAAAGATAAGATGTGGTATCATATGCACGAGAGATGTTAAATAGGGTGATGCCCTGTCCTGTTCTCTATTTGTAAATGAATTAGCTCAAGATATAACTCAGAATGGAAAACATAACGCTGCACCCACTGCTAGTCCCATTGAATTGTTTCATTTTATTGTTAGCAGATGATATTGCATTGCTCTAAAAAACACCTATTGTCTCCAAAATCAACTGAACAATCCTTTTAATGCAGCGTCTCGACTTCAACTCAAATGAATATGAACAAAAACAACATTGTGGTATTAAGGAAAGGTGGACGTCTAGCAGCAGGAGAGAGATGGTTGTTAAATGGTGAAAGAATGTCCATTGTAAACTGGTATGAATACCTTGGTATATACTGTACCACTCGTCTTAGGTTTGTAGTTGCTTGCAAAGATCTAGCAAGCAGAGCAAAGAAGGTTCTATTGTGTATTACCCATAAGTTATCATCGCTTAAAAGTCATTCTTTAAATGTGTTTCTGAAAATATTTGACTCTCAAGTTCTACTTATTGCTATGTATGGCGCAGAATTGTGGAGACTAGATAAAGCTGTAACACATGTCGAAAAGATTCCTTTATGTGCAGTTTAGAAATTCTTTAGCGTTCATACCAGAAATGAGTTAGTTTGTGGAGAAACTGGACACCACATATTGAGTCAAATATTCGTTGCATTAGGTACTGTCTGAAAATATTACGTTATGTATGAAAGTAGGTTGCCGCTGAAAGCTTTACAGATGTTTTCAAACAGATTCCAACGGCAAACAATCATGGGTTATGAATGTTCGCGAAATGTTACATCAAAATGGATTTGGGCTGGTATGGTTAAATCAGGGAGTGGAAGATGTGAACGGATTGTCGAGTGAATTTCGTCAAAGATTGATTGATTGCAGATGGCAAAACTGGGAAGATCAAATTCAGCAAAGTGGAAGATCTCTTGGTACAGCACTTTTAAATCTTCCTGAACTGTGAACGTTTTCTTCTGCCATATGTAGACTGACACATTAAACGGTACTTGACGAAGTTTAGACTAGGGTTTACTATATGACAATACATCGCAATCGATGTGAAAAATATTCAGACAACGGTTTGAGATGTCCAATGTTTAAAAGCGCAAAGAAAGACGACAAACATGTGTTATTTTGTTGTCCAGCTGTCAGTGACCTGAGAGAAGAACACATCCCTCGTAAGCTGTTTGCACATGCAGGTCTGTTCCGCGCATCTCTGCTCATGTGCAGTCAAAACAACCACGTTATGAAGAAGCTCAGCTTATATCTCTATAAACATTTTCAGCGACGCGCAAATTTTCAACAGAATCTGAAAAACCTTGCTCACTGTACAACTACTTCAGTGACCTACTGGAAGAATATCAACATGCTGGTGTCTCTTGTTTGCTTTGGTTTTGTTTAGTGTCCTTTGTTCATTACCTCATACTATTTGTGATTTCAACCCCCTGCAAATGGGGCTATGGCCTTTACTGAATAAAATTCACACACACACCCCCTCTCTCTCTCTCACTCACTCTCTTATACGCGCGCGCATTCACACACACACACACACACACACACACACACACACAAGCACACACACACTGCACATGCGCGCAAAAACACACACACACACACACACACACACACACACGCGCGCGCGCGCGCGCGCGCGCGCGCACACACACACACACACACACACACACATACACAGGTGCGATCATACAAGATTCACTCAGTCATGACACGAAGACGTGAGACACATCAAAGAGCGACGGACGGGTCGATACACTCCGCTGTTAGGTCGCTTATAACTGTGCTTGAAATAACTCTCATGTACCTGGAGGCTCTGTAAATACGTATTGATGGAGGAAGAGGGCTTGTAGTGTGTGTGTGTGTGTGTGTGTGTGTGTGTGTGTGTATGTACGTGTGTGTGTGTGTGTGTGTGTGTGTGTGTGTGTGTGTGTGTGCGCGCGCACTCCTACGGACAAGTTTGTGCACGCGCGCGCGCGCGCGCGCGTGTATGTGTGTGTGTGCGCACGCTCGTGTGCGCATGTGTGCGTTCGTGAGTGTGTGAGCGTGCGCGCGGGTGCGTGCTTGCGTGCGTGCGTGAGTGTGTGCGCGCGCGTGTGTGTGTACAAGCGTGTGTGCGTGCGCGCGCGCATGTGTGTGTGTGTCCTATAAGGTCAAATGCTTTACCGGTAAAGTACTCGGTGAAATCCATCGAAACGCTTTTGGACCACTGCCAGGGTCACGGACACACGACAGGTGCTGCGGCACAAAATATCCCCCTGACAAGAGAAATGAAAGTACTTTTCAGTGTGTGGATAAAAAGAACATAACACCTCTAGGAAGACTAGCGGTATTGAAGTCACTGGTTTTTATCAAAATCAACGTACCTATGGCTGGTGCTACCTAACCCACCAAATGGTTTATGGATGACCTTCAGAAGAAATGTATGAAATCTATTTGGAAGGATAAAAGATGATAGAATAGCAAGGAAAACCACCGTAAAAAGCATTTAAAAAATGGAGGACTAGGAATACCTTCGTCCAAGCTCTTTGCAATGTCACTGAAACTCACACGGATTAAGAAACTTATTCTCAGTACCCATAAGTGGAAATCTATAATAGAAAAAAGTGTCCCTTTTGTTAAGGAATAGAGATAGATATGGGTGTCAAAAACCGATTAAAAAATTGGAGACCAATAATTTCACTTTTGAATACTGTGTGTAAAATAGGATCTACATGTATAGTCAACCGATTGAAATATATGCTTCCATCTATCATCAATGAAGACCAGACTAGTTTTATTCCAAACAGATATTTGGGAGACAACATTCGTCTTATTTATGATTGAACCCTGCCCACCTTGCGCTGAAGAGATCTAATAAACTAAGTGACAAATTCGTTCATTTTCTTTGTCCTATTTGTTTGTGTGTTGCCTGAAGAAGACCTAAGAGGTCGAAACGCGGCGTGTTTTGTCTTGTGACTCGTTTTGTCCACGTTTCTCTTGGCGGTTCGCTAACATTTATTTAAGATTTGCAAAAATAATAATCATGGCGCATTTGGATTTAGCATTTAAACAACTGTTGAAATCTAAACAGATTTTCTATTTAGTAAATATTATGACTCCACCGAACAACATAAGCAAACGAATAATCACAAGACAAAACAGGACGTGTTGCGGCCTCTTAGGTTTTCTTCAGGCAAGATACACAACACTCGGGACAACGAAAAAGAAGAAGGAGCAATGACTTATCTTTGTGGATTGGGCGATACACGACACTCGGGACAACGAAAAGAAGAAGGAGCAATGACTTATCTTTGTGGACTGGGCGATACACAACACTCGGGACAACGAAAAAGAAGAAGGAGCAATGACTTATCTTTGTGGACTGGGCGATACACAACACTCGGGACAACGAAAAAGAAGGAGCAATGACTTATCTTTGTGGACTGGGGCGATACACAACACTCGGGACAACGAAAAAGAAGGAGCAATGACTTATCTTTGTGGACTGGGCGGTACACAACACGCGGGACAACGAAAAAGAAGAAGGAGCAATGACTTATCTTAGTGGACTGGGCGATACACAACACTCGGGACAACGAAAAAGAAGAAGGAGCAATGACTTATCTTTGTGGACTGGGCGATACACAACACTCGGGACAACGAAAAAGAAGAAGCAATGACTTATCTTTGTGGACTGGGCGATACACAACACGCGGGACAACGAAAAAGAAGAAGGAGCAATGACTTCTCTTTGTGGACTGGGCGCAAGATGGGCGTCGGATCAACGGTCTGTTTATGTCTCCACCTGCAGTCGCCTCCCTTTGCTGCTACTGTTGAAATCTACTTTTTAAAATGGGCCAAAGCTACTGCAAGGTTACCATAGTTCGTATCGGTCTATCTATCAGACTACCCGTCCCAGATATAGTCAGGCCCACCAGCACTGCAGTGCCAAACATCATCACCATTGTCCTCGTCGTATCTGTCATCAGTTGAGGTAGTTTTTCAACATTACAGCACAAACACTGTCAGTCATGTTCAGCGCGAGACTTTCTTACACCACCATCACCACCATCACTGTCATCACTGCCATCACCACCATACCACCATCATCACCATCATCACTGCCATCATCACCATTACCACCATCGCCACCATTACCACCATCACACATTAACACCATCACGCCACCATTACCACCATCACCCATGCGATACTGATGACCTGTGAAACGCACTGCGAGGACAGGAAATCGAAGCTGACATCAGCACGATAGCAGGACGTGAAAGGGAATCAGAACTGGAGACTTCCTTGTGAAATAATGATCGATGAGAATGAGGATGATTGATTTAACGCTAAGGGGGTTTCTTCTGGTCAGAGCCTTCATACTGTGCTCCGTGCTTCGGTTTCATGCTAATATCATCATACCCTGGCGTCAACCAGGCCTGAAGGGTACAGACATCTGCAGTGTTGATCATAATCAAATTCCATTCAGAGGATGACACTCGAGACTGTGATCCCCGTTTTCCCATTTCAGACAAGGCACACTCAACTTTGCGTTATATAGCTGGTCTTCGGAAGCAAATCACAAAAATAAATTCGTCTAACGGGAATCGAACACACGGCCTCCCAGCCCTCGAGATCCTCAAGGTGGACCACTGCTCACGGAGGCGGATCTTTCTGTCTACACTTGGCCCTGTCCAGCGCGACAGGCAAACACAGACAGACAGAAGCGCACACACATGATTGTAGATCCGAGCAATACTTTCTCATCCAACGGAAATCTAGAAGAGTGGAGAGGTCCTCCGATTGTCAATCTAAACACGTCTGCCTTCTTTGCAGCTTTCGTGAACACAGCGTGATTTGATCAGCGCTAAGCTAACGACGCATTCTCATCTCTGTGCAGGCGATTAATGATCTAGATCTGGTTATAGGAAGACTCTACAGAACACTAAATTGAAGAAACAGCTTGGATTTCAAAAGAAAAAAAAAAAAGAGGAAAATAAACCTCTCACGGAGGTCTTGGTTAATCAGATTTAGAATTGAAAACGAATGGAAAAGAGAGAGAATGAGAGAGAGAGGAGAGAGAGAGAGAGAGAGAGAGATGATGGAGAGAGAGAGAGAGAGAGAGAGAGAGAGAGAGAGAGAGAGAGAGAGAGAGCGCAGGCACTTGCCAATTTCACACAAGAAGGTGCGCGTTAGGATCAGAATTGAAATATACGGTCCTTCGACTCTTTCAATCTTCTCTCCAGCAACAACACCAAGCACCGCAAGCTGATAATGTTCAGGCCGAAATGTGAGAAGTGGAGAAATTAAAAAAAAAAAAAAAGAGAGAGCGAGAGAAAAGAAAAGAAAAAAAAAAAAAAAAGAAAGCAGAAAAAGCTGAAATAATATTTGTTACCTGCAGCTCTGAAGTTACGCTCTCACCGTGTCCTCTTAGTCTGCGTGTCTGTGTGACAGCCAGATTCTGCACCCCTCACCATATTTCTAATGCTCTCTTCTAGCCGCCTCCCAGCAAAACTGACATTAATCAAATTCGATCGGTGCAAAGGTGGAAGGTGGCCAAGAATTGAACTCTTTAGATGCTGGTAGCTCCAATGCGTGATGCTGATCGTCACAGAGCACAGCCAGGAACTGCTCAGTATTCCGGGCAGTAAGCACTCTTTGGAGGTTCCTTCTGGTTCCCATATCTGTGTTGTCCTCTTCCTGTGATCAGATGTTAAACCCAGGAATGAATGAACGCACACTCATATCTATTTCTTCTATCCTCTTTAAACAGCGAGCGCGTAGGCGAATGCGCACATACGCACACACTCGTACACACACACGTATGCACGCATGCACGCGCACACGCGCACACGCGCGCACACACACACACACACACACACACACACACACACACACACACACACACACACACACACACATGCTGATGACATAGTTACGGAGTCAAACACAAAATTGGGATTACAAACAAGACTTAATCAACTTCATAATTATTGTACAGAGTGGGGCATGAAACTAAATAAAGATAAAACAAAAGTTGTCATATTCACTAAAACTGACTCAACATTTTCAGCCGCATTTACATGTGGAGATGATCCTCTTGAGACAGTAAATGAACACAAAAACTCTTTGATGCTTTGATTTCACCAGTTATGCTTTATGGCGCAGAAGTTGGTTTCCATTTACAGAAAAGATAGGACATGTTGAAAAGCAGTCTACAATGTTCGACATTTATCACAAATACCTATTATCCAATAATCCGATCGAGAACGTACATGTAAAATTTTTTGCAGACATATATTAGGCGTACACAGAAAAGCAATGAAATTGCCAGTACTAGCTGAACTTGGAAGATTTCCCTTTGTGTCAAGAAATAATGAGTCAAGTAGTCATGTTTTGGATCCATATAATGGAATCAAAGGAAGACTCATATCTAAGAGAAGCGTACGTACGAAGATCTTGACCCATCATCTTCATGGAAATCTTCTGTAAAGATGATCTTAAGTAATATTGGAATGACACATGTATGGGAATAACCAAAGTACACTTAACCCTCAAAGATTGCGTTATGCATAGAGAGAGAAAGTTACAAAGTGAATATATACACTTTTGGGAAAAAAAAAAGAAAAAGAAAGAGCACCAAGGTTAAAATTTTATAATGACATCAGTAATAAATATAGGCTTGAACCGTACCTCATCAAAATGCACAAATAAACATTACAGGAAAGAACTTTGTAAATTAAGAATTAGCGCACATGACCTCGCAATAGAAAGAGGTAGATATTCCCATATTAAGCGTGAAGACAGGAAAATGTACAACTTGCAATATAATAGAAGACGAGGTACATTTTTAGACTCTTGTAAACGTTACGATAAAATCAGGAATACGTTTAAAAAACGTATCATAAACAAAATGGATATATACGACGCTACCTCATTGAAAAATAGTACTTTGATGTCTAATGATGACCTTCAGGTTGAAATTGCGAAATATGTATATGACTGCTTTACATCATGACTTTTTTATGTAAAAAGAACAAATTATTATTTCTTTGGACGATGAGTTGTTTAATCATCGCCATCTTGTGTCCATAAATCCTTTAATGGTGTTTAGTGACAATAAAAAAAGTTTCAAGTCGTCTAAGCATGTATGCCTCCTTTGTGAAGGCACTTGAAAATGTGTTGAAATGCAGATACAATGGAAGAGTAAAGTTTAAAAAAAAACGTAACAAATGAACGACCATCCCCGGACAAACTCTCCGAACAACATGCTAACAAGCAAACAAAAGCCCAACGCGCCTTTAATAAGCCCCTGAAGTGATGAAATTTGGATTTGAAAAAAAAAAAAATTTAAAAGTCTAGAAAACATTTTCTTTGCTTGCTCAGGCATATGCCAACACGCAGAGAGAGAGCAGAGAGAGAGAGAGAGAGAGAGAGAGAGAGAGAGAGAGAGAGAGAGAGAGAGAGAGAGAGAGAGAGAGAGAGAGAGAGAAGAGAGAGAAGAGAGAGGAGAGAGAGAGACAGACAGACAAACAAATAGGAGAGAGAGAGAGAGAGAGAGAGAGAGAGAGAGAGAGAGAGAGAGAGAGAGAGAGAGAGAGCGAGCGAGACATGCAAACGTATGGCAACTTAACATGCTTTGAACAGAAGCCACACAGAATTAAAAACTTACATTGTTCTTTCTTTCTAATCCTCTGCCAAACTACATGGTCACCATCTGCATGATGTGTCTATAGCCGTATCATCTTCATGACCCCCCCCCTCCCCCTTCCCCCCAGCCCCCCTCCTCAGTGGTACTACTAAGAAGTCGCTAATTCCTCCAACCACCTTCACAGCCACACACAGGCTGCTTCTGTCCAGCCACTGGCGTTCCACAGGAAGCATCTATTTCACGTCAACATGAGGCTACCCTCTAGCGGAGACACTGCACTGCATTTGAGTCACTTCGACGGTGCTCAGTCTTTTTTTTTTTTTTTTTTTTTTTTTTTGTCAAACAAACACCCAAAGCCACACACAGGGTCGACATGTCGCAGCCCAGTGCTGGCATTCCCCAAGTGAGCGATCCGTGGCAGATCATGATGAGGCAACACGGGGAAACGCTGCACTGCCGAGTCACTTCGATTATCTTTAGGGGCGTTTGTCTCAATCCAACGTACGGCCGAGTCACTTCGACCTATCTTTAGTGGCGTTTGTCATCAATCCAAACGTACGGCAATACACAACCTATTAAGTCCTATACTGACAACAATAACTGGGCGGAGCCAGCATGCGAGTGAGCGATTTCCTCAGGATGGCGCAGGTATATCTATCCAACGACAGTCCCCCATTACCTTGCCAATAACGAACAAGGAAAAAAGATACATCCGAAGGCGCCGTGGGACCCAGAAAAGCGCTGTCCTCAACTGTCCTCCACCGCCAAGTCAAACAGCCGGAAGCAATCCTGCACCACCTTTAGATACTGCGCTGTGTTCACATATGGTACAGGCAAGCACAGGGAATTCTATTAAGACGTGATGGGACGTGATTGCTCTCTGGCAGACGCCACTTGCTTGTCCACCGGATGCGACACAGCAGAACGTCCATAGGAGCGGCCCCCACGGGTGTATCAGCCTGTACATCATGACTGCCAAAACCACCGGTGAAAGTCAACATCACCAAGCGAGCTGCTGCGTGTGTCCTGCAGCCCCACTCGTTGCCGTTTCTCTGAAAGGTGACAACAGCGCGCGACTCCAGACACAGCCAAGCTTTCACCACATGGTCTTAGGTACCTTTGAAGAGGATTCCGGGTCACAGCCTTTCCCACGGTCAGCAGGGCTTTGCCTGTGGCTGGGCAGGTCCTTCCTTACCGTCACAGGGCCCTTTGCCCAGAGTCAGCCAACACGCGAACTCATCAAAGGCAGGGACGTAGAGAGGAAATAGAAAACTGAGGTCACCAGGAGATCAAGGCAGGAGGGGCCACACCTTTTAATCGAGATGGCAATGACAATGTGGCTTCCCGCCAATTATATATCTCGGTGTAACCAGGCCCGCGTGGTCAAACAATGTAGTGTTAGTCGTTTGAAAAACTAAGAAGAGCCCCTCAGAGACGGGCATAGAAAAACATAATCATCATAATAATCATAATAACATCATCTCTCTCTCTCTCTCTCGCTCTCTCTCTCTCTCCTCTCCTCCTCTATGTCATGTTATCTCTCTGTCTGTCTGTTGTCGTCGTCTGTCTGTCTCTCTAATCTCTC
>JADBJO010025835.1:0-5000 GCA_016801955.1 Conus betulinus
ACATGAATGGTATGGACGGTAATGCATAATCTTTTGTTTGACTGGATTGGACGCTGGATATGTTTTCAATGACATGGATCCTATAAGACCTTTCTTTAATGATATGATGGATTCACTTTTTGTTAAATAGTGGATTGAAATGCTTGGTTTGAACCGGATTGGTTGGATGAATCGTATAATGAAATTGGTATATTGTTTGAATAATGGATGGACGCTTTGTTTACTGGAATATGATAGTTTTTCTTATTTAAGTCGAAAATATCGTCCTTATTTGTTGACGTCAAAGGAATGATGGATGACGGATCACTACAACGCTTGACGGTTGATTACTGATGGATATGAGGATGGTATAGATGGATTATGGATAGAGGTTTATGATCTATAGATGGGAAAGGACGATTGATGGCTGCTGACTCCTTGATAGACAATGGATAGCAGATCGTCTGCTCAAGGGCGTGATGGAGAATGTATGGATCTTTGTTGAATAGATGGTAGTGAATATTGGATTTTCTGATTCCCTTTGTTTTGCGTGTTCATGTATAACGTTGAGCTTTATTGCCTTTCCGCCTCCTAGTGTGACGGGAACATTGTGCAGATCGTATCCCCCGTCTATACCCCCCCCCCCCCCCCCCTCACCTTCCCCCCCTCCCCAAAGTGCCCCGAAACAAAGAACAAACGAAAGAAAACTATGAATGAAAGTAACCCAAAGCACAGTTTGTGTGCATTGCCTTGTTGTGGTGTGGTGTGTTGGGTGTGTTGTGTGTGTTGTGTGTGTTGTGCGTGCGTGTTTGGGCTGCGTGCCTGCGCGTGCGTTCAATGTGTGTTGGCTGGTGTGGTGTGTGTGGTTTTTGTTTTGTGCGGGGTCTGCGATACTTTCAATTTGTGTGTGGTGTTGTGTTGTGTGTTGGTGTGTGTGTGTTGTGTGTGGTGTGGGGGTGTGGTGGTGTGTGTGTGTCGTGTGTCTGTGTCTGTGTGTGTGGGTGTGTGTGTTTCTGGGTGTCTGTGTGTGTGTGTGTGTGTGTGTGTGTGTGTGTGTGTCTGTGTCTGTGTGGTGTGGTGGTGTGTGATGTGTGTGCCTGGTGTGCGTGTGTGTGTGTTGTGTGTTGTGTGTTGTGGTGTCTGTGTGTGTGTAGGGGAGGACGTAGAGAGTGCGATTACGGCAATCTCCTTCCCACGACGGTTGCGACATCAGCTGCCACATGGAACCTGCCCTTTCATTGTAAAGGGTACCTGCTGCACATTAACCAAAGATGCTGTAGAGAAAAAAAAGGAAAACTAACGTTGCTTTTGCCTCGTGAATTCTCTTATTGACTAAACCTACACATTTGGCGTTCCATTAGTTACATTGCACCCAACACACACACACACACCACACCACACACACACACACAGCACACACACACACACCACACACACATATATACTATTGTATTATATTATATATATATATCTAGATTATATAGATATAATATATCTATGATTACAATTCGTCGGCGAATAGGCTGTAAACTCCTGGCGATTTAAACAAAACAATCGTTTGATTGAATTACCCTGTGTCATGATGTCCATGGATCATTAAAATTTTCTCTTCGCGAAGGACAATCAATCGACGGAGCAACACAAAATGCTGACCTTAGAATGCGGAAGACTCCAAGAAAGAAAAGAGGAAGGTGGGGGAGGGGGAGTGGGGGTTTGGTTGCGAGGTGATGTGTGTGCTTGATGGCAGATTGGAATGGGAGGGGGAGAGGAGAGGTGCTATAGGGTACTTTTCAACTACGCATGCCCGACTTTTTGTCTGTCCCATTTCTTATTAGAACAGCGAGGACTTTACAATGGAACAAAAGAAATGCTGTCTGTGTGCCCGTCTGTCTGTGTGTTCTGTCCTTGTGTCCTGTCCGTGTTCAAAAGGGTCCTTCCACTCGTTCCAGAGAAAAAACGTCTGGGCCGATCTTTCAGAAAATTTGTCCGTATGGTTCATTATGGTCACGGATGATGCCTGGTGTTTTATTTTACCAGAACAGCTGTTTACTAACGGCTATAACGGCCCCAAGCGGTTTTTTCTTCTCAGTGGAAATGTCTCAGAAAGTATTGTTTTCAAGATAAACGGGGAGTACGATTTATATGCTTTGCATCATGTTTGTTCCATGCGTCAGTCGTGTCTTTTTGGATACTTACCGTTCGCAGGCGCACCCAGCGCGTGTTATCGCCATGACGGGGACGGTGTGTGCGAGGATTTCGAGCGTCAGAACAGCGTGCTGGACTGCGGGTTCTTCACCCCCGGATTCCTTCCTGGGACCAGTGGGCGCACGACGCCGTGGCCAACCCTCGCCATCAGGACCCCGCCTGCCCGGCTCGCCTGGCCACTGGCGCCCCCGACCGTTCCCAGGTGTGTTGTGTGTGTGTGTGTGTGTGTGTGTGTGTGTGTGTGTTGTGTAAGTGTGGCTGTTAAGTGTGCGTTTGTGTGTGTGTGTGTGGTGTGTGTGTTGTGTTGTGTGTGTGTGCGTGGTTTGTGTATGTGGTGTGTGTGTGTGTGTGTGTGTGGTGTGTGTGTGTGTGTGTGTGTGTGTGTGTGTGCTTTTTCCCCCTCGCACCCTCCCATCTCTGCTCTTAACTCTTACGTTCATATGAAATATTGACTGTCTGTCGCCGAATGATGTCCGCTTTCTTGCAACTGGCATATGAAAAAAAAAACAAAAAAAAACACGCGGTGACTAACATTTGTTGGTGAAGTGGTCGACACGGGGTTTTGTTCACAGCGTTTGTATCCTCTGGTGTTTTTTTTTAACAAAGTTTTGGATGAGATTTTAGACGATGTCTTTTAAAGATTGTGTGGATGAATGACCTGTAACTTGATTTTAACGTGGTGACAGCCCTGATATGGCCCTTTGCGGTCGGCTGGGCTATAAGCAGCACATTATCTTATCTTATCTTATCCTCTGTGTTTTGTACCGGTTGTTTCAGTGACTTTCCAAGTCTGTTCACATTTTTCGTGGTCCTAACGTGTAGTAGAACTGCTGACATAATGAACATCAAACTATCAAGAAGTCCTTCACTGGCCACTCGCTCTCCTCTCACAAAGAAAGAAAAAGAAAAGAAAAAAAAAAAAAGGGGGGGGGGGGGGGGGGGGGGTGGGGGGGGGGGTTGTGGGGGGGGGGGGGGGGGGGGGGGGGGGGGGGGGGGGGGGGGGCAGAAGCATGGGGGAAAAAGGGAGGAAAATGAGGGCGGGAGTGCCCAAAAAAGGGGGAACAAATCTTCATTTCGCGTAGATTAGCATTAATAGACAGAATTTGCCTCCCCTTTTCTTTAATCGGCGCTCGCTTTCTCTCTTCTCTCTCCCTCTCTCCCCCCTTTCTCTCTCTCCCTTTCTCCCTCTCTCCTCCGATCCCCCCCCTCCCTCCGCTCCCTCCCTCTCTGCTCTCTCTCGCTCTCTCTCTCCCGCTCTCTCCCAACGATAGGTCTAGATACGTAATGAACAGACTGTAAGCAACACAACAACCAGCCATACGACTAACCCATCCAGGTCTGTAGGCAACGTGACTTGACTGGATGCCATTGTTGTTTTACGCAGCACTGTGGGCCTATTGTGGATCCGCGCTCATCATGGTACCCCCTGCGGCGCTAAGTTTGACCCCGACAACTTCTGGATTGAGGTCAGTTTGGCAAGCAGCTGTACCTATGGTTGGCCGTTCTGATCAATGATAATAATAATAACAATAACTGTTATAATGATGATGATTATACTGATACTACTATTACTAATAATGATTAATGCTGATGATAATGAAGACAACTACAACAGCAATAACATTATTATAATGATCATAATAATAACGATACTACTACTACTAATGATGATGATGCTGATGATAATGATGACAACTACAACAACATCAACACATAATAATTATAATAATGATAAAAACGACAACAATATTATAAAGAGTTAATAATAATGATGATAATAATAATAGTGATAACGATGACGATGAACATGATGATGATGATGGTGATGATGATGATGATGAGGGACGATGATGATGAATACTAATTACATAGCACACTATACAGAAAATAAACCGCTTTACTTCCTTTACAAACAGTAACAACAGAGAATTCACAGAATATTCTACAAAAAAACACTTACTCACTATTACATCACATCATATACACACGCCAAAATGCACCCATCAAACTGTATATGGAAAAAAACACAAACACACAAAGAAAGAAACTCGCAACCCCCTATAACACATTTCTCTACCGTAGTGTATATATTTCATACGTGCACACCCAGATAATCACAGATGTAGGAAAAACTCTAGGGACAGCCTGACAGCAGAAGGTTATCAGAGAAGAACCCCCCCCCCCCCCCCCCTCAGACAAGTGTTTCGGCCTTGAAATTCCTTACACTCAAAGAGGGCTGGGCATTCTAATTAAAAGTGTAGACTTAATCAGGTCATCAACAACTCCCAGATGCTCTTCTACTGCCAGTTTTTCTTCCCTGGCGCTGCCGGGATTCGAACCCGCAACTTTTGGATGGGCGGGCGTCTCAAGGCATGCCTTTTTTCAGACGGATATGTTACCACACTGCTTACGGGTCACCGGTTTTTTAAGTTGGGAAATTTAAGCCTTATGGAGTTCACTTTTGTTCCTCCTCGACCAGGTCCAGTTGGAACTCTTTTCGGCTGCCTCTGCCGTTGCCTTCCGGTTCTGGTCCTCTTCTTATCTGAAATCCCCGGAGCTGTAACCCAAAAGCAAAAGTACATACTGTTTAGATGGACATGCCACAAGCAGTCTTCTTGCCCAGGTTTGGAAGAGATGAAGCAGTCAGAACCTCAGAGGTTGTTGTCAGGGAGTTTGTTCAATGGCTCTGGGCCTTGACGGAAAAAAAAAAAAAAAAAAAAAAAAAAAAAAGCCATTGTCCGTAAGTTGTCGCCCTGGCAGGAGGTATCCTGAAAAAGCCAATATCAGAAGAAAAAAAAACTGTACGTGACGTGAAA
>JADBJO010025835.1:10000-23282 GCA_016801955.1 Conus betulinus
GTTACCATTTATGGTGTGAAGAAAAAAAACCACCAGCAGTATAGAATTAGAAGAAAAAAAAATCCCTTAATAACCTGTAGCCTTTTCTTTACCCCCCAGCTCTTGAAAAACAAATGGATGTTGTTTGGCAGCGAAGATGAAGCGGAATGTGACCTCAAAAAAACGGGAACCAAAGACTAGATTCTTAACGTGTTTTTTTTTTTCGCTGTCACTGTTGTTCATAGGAAGTTTCCGGCCTTCGGCAAGTCGCGTAGCGCGACGCGTACATATTTTTTCAGTACAGACGTGCCGCGTCAAGCCGATTTCTGTGAGATCTATACGTGAGGGCGCAACGCGGTTCACTGAATCCGTAACCTTTCGCTGGATTGGTTAGTAATCATCCAGTCATTTACCTGTTGATCTTCATTCACTGAATCTGTAACCTTTCGCTGGATTGGTTAGTAATCATCCGTCAGTTACCTGTTGATCTTCATTCACTGAACTTATAAACCTTTCGCTGGATTGGTTAGTAACCACCACCATCATTTACCTGTTGATCTTTTCACTGATAGGCAGTTACTCCCAACGTTTTTTTTTCTTTCTTCTTCTTTTTATCTATTTGTTTTTCTGAGTTACTCCAACAAAGTTTTTCTTCTTTTTTGTTTTTCTTCCTTAGACTGGATGTTAAAACCACCCACGACCTGTTCTCGCCGCAGGTAACGGCCCCGAAGCCCCACCATGGAGATGACGTGTCGGGGCGGGCACTGGGTGCCCGCTCAGCCCGTGGCCTGCGTGCCCGTGAGTGTGGGCGCGCCGCCATGCCCGGTGCCCTGCTGACGTGCGCCTGGGGCACCAGCTTCGGACAGAACTGCACCTTCCAGTGCAACCCCCCGCCACGCTGCATGGTGAGGATGGTGGGCAGCACGGCTGGGTCTGGATGCGTAGCGATTTTTTTTTTATCGTTTTTTATCATTTATTTATCTGTTTCATTATCGTTTAGTTTTTATTTTATTTTCATATCATTTATTCATTTTTTTTTTGCTCCACCTCTTCCGTGCCACATCATTGACATTCCCCCCCTCCCCCCCCCCCCCCCCCAAACCCCACGCAGCTAAATCCGGGCAGCCCCGGCACTGGCACCCATAGGAAGCTGTCAACGTCAAGTCGTCATGAGGCAACCCACCAGAGGACCCACTGCACTGCTGCAGAGTCGCTTCAAAGTGGTGTTCGGTGATGCCAGTTCTGATCTAACGTACGCGAACAAAGCTCCCTGCTGACGACATCATTGCCTAGTCGCGGAGCTCGTCATGAGTGAACGTCCTTTTCCAGAGGGGCGCCATCCCGTCTTTCGAAAGTCAGTCCCCATGAATTCTGCTGCTGGTCGATTACCTCGACGCGAACTCCCCAAGGGCGCGGACGCAGAGAAGAATTCGAAACAGAGGTCACTACAACATCAGAGTATGAAAAGGTATAGAATTTGAGTTTTATTTTTTCATGCTGATCGATGAGGATGAAGGTGATGAAGACGAAGCTGTGGAGTTCCATTTTGGTGTGAGGCCACACGACAGGGCTGTACTCACTTTTCATAACATACTCCGGCGTCCACCAGGCCCGAGAGATACAGACCTAATGCGGTGTTTTGTTTGAAAATTTGAGCAGCACTCTCAGAAATGCATCCCGTGAAGTGAATGAGCCTCCACTGTGTGGTCCCAGTCTTCCCGATGGAGCCCATAGAAAACTCAGCTCTGGGCAGGAGCCGTTAAGGGGACAGAAAAATCCCATCAAGAAGTGACTGATGGGAAAAACCCCCCCTCCCCCCCCCCCCCCCCCACCCCGTCTTTCTCTTCTCACCCAGCCAGAATCCACGACTGTTAGGACTACGCCACGTTGGTTCAGTTCCAAACAAGCCGACCCACACAGCTCTTTCAGGATTGTCATACGCAGACGCGCCCGCGAGAGCGCCCGCGCGCGCGCACACGCTTTCTCTCTCTCTCTCTCTCTCTCTCTCTCTCTCTCTCTCTCTCATAACCACACACCACACACCCACACACACACACACACACACACACACACACGCACAATACCTGCGCTTGCAGATAGATGATGAATTATTAAACGAACCAATGTATGAAATGCAAAAGAAGTAGTGGCAAACACAAAGAAGAGAATGAATAAGAAAAACATGGAAATAGATAAAAATTCTACTTTAGAGGACCCTCTTTTGTGTAACGTCATTGATTGGTGTTGCTCTCATGAGCGGTGGGGAGGGGGTGGGGGGGCGTGGAGGTGGGGTGGGGATGGGGGCTCTGAACTAGACCATCGCCCCAACCAATACGTGACGGACTGAATGAATTTTAAAAAAAAAAAAAAAAATGAAGAGAGAACACTGACATTTGTGTTCAGCGAAGAAGATGATGGTTTTCCAAGAACTTGTGGTTAATGATCCGATTTGTAGACAAGACAGGATTATCAACAACATGAGAAATGTGCAGTCAGGAAAGAGTGCAGGGCCAGATAAATTGTTGAGTGAAATGTTGAACATGCAAGACAGTTGTTAATGATTTTTTTTTTTTGTGCTGAGATAACTCACAGACTTTGCTCTGCAGACTGGAGAGGAAAAAAATGCTCAGTTTCTCACAGACAATCCATAAATAGTGTTCAAAATTCGAACTAACCTCATGCTGTCATTAATCTAGCCCAAACCCTACTCTAAACTTACCCGAACCGTATTTCGAACTGAATCTAACGCTAACCTAAAAAAAAAAAAAAAAAAAAAAGGTTCGTAAAACCTTCTAATTACCTTCGTGGATACTTCAGATGCGGAAAAGGAAGACAAACAGGCGCATGCGCAGAAGATAAAACTTTTATTGAATATAAAAAAAGAAATTGGTCTTACTAGACCGCCATATAATAAAAGGGGGAAAAAAGAGGGTTGGGGATGAGGAACTGGAAATAACAACATATATTTAACGCGTTTCGAAACGGGGGACTTTATAGATCGGACGAAAACAAACTGGACTGACGCAGACAACGGGACAAGCAAACAGTGACATTGGTAGTACTTGAGCAAGACTTTGCTTGTCTCTTTTAGATTCCTGCTCTTTATTTGTCAATTTTCAATGAAGATTTCACTATCTTTCTCTCTGCCATGTGCGTGTGTGTTTGTGTGCTAAAATGTGCTCAATTAAGATTCATTTGATGCATGTGTCGCAAGCGTTTTGTAGCAGTTTACCAGAAATGGCAACTGTGCATGTAAAATGGCTTAAACCAAGAATTTAACTTTACCGTTGTGAAACTAAGAATAATTTTTTATGGTATTCTCGGTGTTTAATACTGTCATTTTGTTTCTTCCATGCATTCGACAGCATCTAGCAACTTCAACTCTGTGTGTGTGTGTGTGGTGTGTGTGTGTGTGTTCTGACTCTTGCGATAAATATGTAAGCAAATAAATGAACGAAGGATCAACTGTCTCCACAACAACAACCCCCCCCCCCCCCGCCCCCTCTGTCTCTCCCCCTCTCCCCTCCCTCTCGCCCCCTCCTCCCCCCCCCCCCCCCCCCCTTTCTACTTTCCGCTCGTGCAGGTTCTGACAACTGGATGTGTGCGAAGAGGACGGCCTGTGGTCCACGCCGCGCGCGCGCATTGTCTGGTCACGTGCCCCACCCCCGCTGCACGTGGAGCACGTGCGCATACGCAAAAAGCGGTGTCGGTCCGGCCGACTGGCTGTGGGCTCCCGCTGCAAGATGCGCTGCCACAAAGGGTACCACGTGGCAGGAGCGCGACGAGCCAGCAGGTGCGTGAGTTCAGGAGCAGGTGATCTCCAGCGACTCTTTTTACAACCAATCGCTAAAAAGGTTACGGAACAGATCAGCTCCGGGAAGAAAAAAAAAAAAAAAACCAAGGGAAGATAACGCTCGTCGTTTTCCATTATAAGTAGATTCGTTCTTTCTAACCAATTGCAAGGAAGGTTACAGAATAGACCAGTTCCGGGTTTACAAAAAAAATTCAAGGGAGATAACGCCCCTGTCTTTCCATTGCAAACAGAGTTACCTTTTCTCAGTTTATGGGTCAAGCAAATAGAGCCAGAGTTCAATGTCTGATTTGAAGCTTCATGCTAGGATAACGATCGGGATATTGACTGTCTGCTTTCCAGAAGCACCGTTTCACGCCCATGTTTTTGTTTTCTCATTGATTGAACTGTTCAGCTAACTGATGGAGCAAAATTGCTTTGGCCGTGCCCAGCAGCGGCATCTGTCCCATGAAAACGGTGGAGGCCACTCGCGTTAAATGCGAGCTCTCTTGCAGAGATACCTCCCTTGCAGATTTCCGAACATCGTCAAGTGGGGCGAATCGTTTAGCCAGACACACGTACTACTTTTCACAAATTAACAAAAAAAAAAAAAAAAAAAAAAAAAGACTGTGAAACAAAACAAAAGACGAGGTTTAAGCAACCTAGTACCTAATTCAGAATCTTTCATTAAAAAAAATCCAGTTTAATCTTCAATCCAAATTAAAATACCGGCTTTTAGGACTGGAGGTGAAAAAAGGACATCATTTCTAATGATCAGCCAGTATTGTGTCCCTCATGCACCAAAATAGTGCATATATTCTGATTGGTAGGAAGATCGCGTCGGGCTATATATGCGCTGTGGGTTTATTTTTATGATGTAGAGGTGGGGGAGGAAGGTAGGGGGGAGGGGGCAGGAGGGGAGAGGGAGCTGCGACAAGGGGACAGAATGGTGAGCAAGCCAAGGCCGTTTTTACAACAACGCATGAAGTCAATGACCGATTTATTTTTTTCTCCTCTCTCTCTCTCTCTCTCTTCTCTCTCTCGTCCCCTCTCTCTCTCTCTCTCTGTGTGTGTGTGTGTATGTGCAAGTGCATATGTTTTTCATGTTGCTTGCTGCGTGCGTGCGTGCGTGTGCATGAATTTGAGTTGTTTTGTGGGTGTTCGCACGCGCGCGTGTGTTTGTGTTGTGGTTTGTGTATGCATCTTTCCACACTTGCATGTGCGTGTTTCCATGCGCGTGAGTGGCGCATATGTGTAATATGTGTGTGTGTGTTGTGTGTGTGCGCGCACGCGCGCGTCGTGTGTTGTATGTGTGGAATTGTGTATGTGCGTGCATACGTGCATGCATGCATGCACGTAAGTGCGCGCGGATGTGTGTACATGTGCCTCTGGAGTGATATATGTTTCTTTGTGCGTGTGTGTTGTGTGTGTTCGTGGCGGGTTGGGGGGGGGGAGGGTGCGGAGTTGTATGGCAATGTTTAGGTTTTTGTTTAGCACAAATATAACCCAAATAATAAGAGCCTCGGCCAGAAACAAGCCGACTGGGAAGTAACACTGAAGTCTTTGGAAAGCAGGCCGAGTGTTTTTCCGCTTACCTGCCTGCGAGGGAAACGGCACGTGGTCTGGAGAAGGTCAGTGCGGAGGGTCTCGTGCCCCAAGTTTGACCCTATCTTATCTTCACTTCACCGGCCTCCTCTCCTGCCCACTGACGGGCGTCAAGGTTGCCAGCCGCTGCAAAAACCCTGATTTGTCCCCGGAAAGTGACTGTAAGTGACAGCTTTGTGTCGCTCTTTTCACTGATTGCCAAGTTCGAATGCTGCACCTTCCCTCTCTCTCCTCTCTCAACTTCTCTCCTCTCTCACCATCTCTCTCCCCCTCATCCTCTCTCCCACCCTCTCCCTCCGCCCTCCCTCCTCTCTCTGCCCGCTCCGCTCACCTCTCCCCTCTCCCACTCTCCTCTCGTCTCTCTTCTCTCACTTCTCCTCCCGTCTTCACCCTCTCTCCTTCTCTCTCTCCCTCTCCTCCTCCCTCCTCACTAGCTCTCACCTCCTCCCCTCGTCCTTCTCCTCCGTCTCCCGCTCGCTCATCTCTCCCTCCTCTCTCGTCCCATCCTCTCTCCCTACGTCCTCCCCCTCTCCCCTCTCGACTCCTCCCTCTCTCTCTCTCTCCCTCTTTTTTTTAAACAGGGGGTCTGTTTTGGTAGAATTCCCGCCAAAGCCCAGTCGTAAAGACATTTGCAGAATTTCGTCAAAAGCAGGTCGTCCTAACACCCATACCCTTCAAAATATTTCAGAGAATCACTTACAAGAACCCGACGAAAAAAAAAAAAAAGTGTGAAATGCCCTTTGAATGATGTAAAAGCGAGTGAAAAAAAAAAACTAAAACTGTGCGTGCATTTTCCTTTACCACAGTGCGATACAGTTTTGGATTTGAAACCTGGCTTTCCAACGTGATTTTTTTTTTTTTCTTTTTTGCCTGTAACATCTTCGCCTATCTTTGAGAATAACCTGAGTTTATGTTCCTATGTTTTTTGGCAGGACTTGTTTACCCAAAATACCATGTATTTGACAAAGAACCAAAAAAAAAAAAAAAAAATTAAAAAAAAAAAAAAAAATTCTGGAGACGAAGTGCTTCTGCGATAACTGCAACTTGCGGTGTGATAACCATAGCGAAGGTTTTTAACCGAAGAGCGATAACTTCTTTTGCTAACTCCAACTTGCCAACTTCCGCGCGAAAATATCGTGTAAGGCTGGTCTGTTTTTTTTTTTTTTCTCTGTCAACATGCCTGAAATATCGAAAGAAAAAGAAGAAAAAAAAAAAACAAAAACAAAAGCTAAAAAATAAAAACTAAAAGAAATAAAGAACGAAAAAAAAAGACAGAAAACGTTAAAGGAGGGAACGAGATCGTGCCAAATTATGGTGGTGAAGCAGATTTGGAAAGTATTTTGTATATAAGGAAGGAAGAACTGTTTTACCGTTAGTTTATACAAGAGCTTGGAGGTTACTACCGGGAAGTGTCATGACAGGTGAAACAAAACGCCCCTATCATACCCGTAACAAGGAGTTTAATTTTTAGTGGGCTGGGTCATTAAGTTTATTGATTGTATCTGTAACGTTTAAAAAAAAACCCGGTTGTCGCGTGAAAATCTGGGAACGTGATATCAGGGAAGGCTTCCAGATATCACAGACTTTTTTTTTTGGGGGGGGAAACGCGTGGTCTTTTCAGAGCTCAGGAGGGCAGACGAAAGAAAGAAGGCGAAAAAAAAAAGAATGGAATTTCGAGAAAAGCTAGGAAACAATTTATTTAGGTGCAGTTGAGATCTTTGGCCTTCTTGTCACTTTTTTTCATTAATTTCTTGGCATAATTTTCACAAAGTACTCTTCTTAGGCCATCTCTTTCCTGAGGCCTTCTTTGCGTAATTTTCAGCAACTTTTCACAAAACAGAGGAATGGAAACGCCACATTTAGTCTATTCTCTGAGACGTTCCCAGATTTCAACACCACCAGTTCCCAGATTTCACGATTGGTAGTTCAGGAAAAATCTGGGAACGCGTTCCCAGATATCACGGTTCCCAGATATTATACGACACCGGGTCTAAATATTAGCCATCCTTTGCTATTTTGTAATCTTTAATTGACTGATGGAATAACGATCTTATGACCCTATGAGGTATCAAGCCGACATGACTATACCGCACACACACTCATGCGCTATCATATTATTTTCGATTGTTTTTTTTTTTAAATCGACTGACGGAGGACGTCACTCTACTCATGACGCATTATGCCGACTTGACGTACATTACGCAATGCCATGTGACGTAATTGTATGTAACATTGACTGCGGTAAAGGAACTATGCTCCGAAGTACCGGTCCATTCCTTTTTCTTCCCCCGTTGAATCTGTAATATATATGTAATTTCATGTAGATCAATATTTGTAGCATTGTCTAAGATATTAGTAATTGGTCTTCAGTATTAGTCATCCGGTATTATGAGCAACGGTACATATTATGAGCAACTGGGACTGTAATATTTGATGGAGTGAATCTGAATCAGAGTGGGTTTTGGAAGGGGGGGGGGGGGGGGGGGGGGGGGGGGGGGGGGGGGGGGGCGGCAGTACTGCAACAGGCATATATGAGACTTTCATCTTGCATGGATTTGTGTATGGTGCATGACATGCCACAAAAGTAAGAAAGCTTCAAGTTAACCTTTTCTACTTTGAACTGAAGACCAGACCAGCGAATGTGACAGGCAGATACACAGATCAGGAAGCTCCTATGTCATGGCGATGAATGTCCTGTCTCAAAATCCCTCCCTCCCCCCCCCCCCAATTTCTAGTACTCATTTTCTTGATGTGCACATAAAGAGACGATGGGGCGATGATGATTATAGTGATCACCATCATCATCATCATCATCATCATCATCATCATCATCTCATTATCATTCTGCTTGCATTGCTGCTGCAGCCCAAAAACCCCCCCCCCCCCCCACCAACCCCCCCCCCCCCCCCCCCCCCCCCCCCCCCCCCCCCCCCCTCCTGCTGCTGTATAGATGCTTTTTTTTTTTTTTTTTTTTTTTTTGTCAGCTTCTGGACTAATTTTTCTTCCCCCAGTCCCCCCTCTTTCCCTTTCCCCTCTTCCTTATTTGGCATAGTAACCCTTTCATATCATCATCTTCTTCTTTCACGTCTTCATTTTCTTCTTTTGTTCCATGTTTTTGTCGCTCTTTTCGTCTTGTTTTTCTTGTTTGTTATTTGTTTTCCTTCTCCTCGTCTTCTTCTTCTGCAGCTTTTTTTCCCCCTTCCATCTTCTTTTTTCTTTAGTTGTCGTTTGCTTATGTGTCGGTTGCTGTTTCTTTGTCTTCTTCATCCTCTTTGTCTTCAACATCCTCTTTGTCTTCACCATTTCTCTTTGTCTTCACCATCCTCTTTGTCTGCGTCTTCTTCTATTTTCACTTCTTTTTCTTCTTCTGTCTATGCTTTATCATCAGCATCATCATCATCGTCTTCTTTTGCTTTTTTTTTCTTTTCATCTTCGTCTTTCTTTCTTTCCTTAGGGTTTCCTTCGCCGTGTTAATTTCCCTTTTTTTGTTGTGGTTTGTTCTTCTTCTCAGTCTTGTTTTTCTTGTTCTTCTTCTACGTTTTGTTATTCGTCAACATTTCTTCTCCTCCTCACCCCCCCCCCCCTTCTCTTCCTCCACCACCTTCTTCTTCTTCATCTTTTTTCTTTTTTCTTCTTCTTCTTCTTTCCTCCTCCTCCTCCTCCTCCACTTCCTCCTCCTCCTCCTTCAGACGAGGGTTTCAGAATTATCACGTTATTGCTGACTTCCCAGGAAGCGCAGATTGTCACGTGCAACGCCGACGGTCAGTGGAACATGCCCATGCGCCGCTGCCCCCAGTTTGATGACGTGTTCTGCCCCGACCCCGACGACTTCAACCGACTGGTCTCTCCGCTGCCCCGCTCCCATTGTGGGGTGAGTGAGACCGGAGCCGGAGAAGAGGAATTTAGTAATAAAAGAAGGAGGGGGGAGGGGGGGAGGGGGAGGATGGTCCTAGGGGCTGGGGTTTAGGCGCTGATGGATACAGAGGACTGGGGAGGAAAGGGTAGAAAGTGTCCGGGGGGGGGGGGGGGGGGGGGGGGGGGGGGGGGGGGGGGGGGTGGGGGGGGGGGGTAGAGAGAGAGAAGGACGGTGCATGGGGCGGATTAGAGTGGGTTTGGTTTGGGGAGGGATGAGGGGGGATTCTGGGATGTTAGAGGATTACATCTTCTGTCTGTACCTGTCTGTCTGTCTGTCTGTCTGTCTATCTTTCTATCTATCTATCTATCTATCTATCTATATCTCAATGGTTGGTGTGATGCGCCTATTGTGTTTGCGGGAAGTCTCCGCATGCTTGTCACCTCTCGCTTTTCAGCCTCCACCGCTGACTTGCACCGCTGCTTGTAGCACTGCGAACAGGAAAAGAGCAGAGCAAATGCATCAGTCCTTGTCTGTCAGTCTGTAGTCTGTCCACCAGCAAGCCCTGTATAGTGCCTTCTCGTGGCGACACACGTCAACTAGGACCTTACGCACTCAGGATAAACTACAAGGCACTCAGATGAAGTCTGGCCCCAAGACGTGTGGCATGCATGCCCACGGGCGTGTGAATACGCCCTGGTACCCACGAACCAGTCTCCCGGGTATGGGGTTAAAGATAGCTTCACTGCCTTCTGGATGTCTCGGGAGAGTCAGAGGCTAAGGAAAGAAAATCCTGAGTGGAGCTCCTATGGCGGTTGACACACCGTGACAATTTTTCCGGCAACTCCTGCAGCTGCGCTGGCACTTGACCGTACTGGCTTGTCCTTCCCATGGGATCCTCTAGGCAAAGCCGAGAGGGGGATTCTGGCGATTGGGCACCCCACGATCTCCCACCAGGCCTGCGCCCTCAAAAAACTCACTCCAGTGCTGTTATCCCAGCGACAGAAACAACACCACAGACAGCAGTGACGAGTTTATAAGCCCAGAGCGTATTGACGTAAGCTCGGGCTCTACGGGTTGTCTCCGACGCTGGGAGAGACCATGGCGTTCCACTGGTCAGCTACCGCTCGCCTCAAGCTGGGCAGCCCCCAGCCAACAAGGTGCAAACCCGCCACAGTCTGCCTGTTTCAGTGGGTGCTTGGAGCTCAGGGGGGAAGACCGAAGAGCAGACTATAAACCCTGCACCAGGCAATACAAGAAAATAAGAAATCAAAAACTACTAGCCCAGCGGCTTGCAACCTGGAATGTCAAAATGATGTGTCCTGGCCTTTCTGATGACCTCCAGCAAGTTGACGACGCCAGGAGAACAGCCATCGTCGACCCGCGAGCCGAAGAGGTTCAAATATCGACATCGTCACTCTGCCAGAGGACACACGGTGCGAATCCTCTCTCTCTCTCCAGCTCACGACCTCTTCTGGACCAACAAAATCCTTAGCGTCTACGTCCCCACACTCTGGTCTAATACATCCGAGCCTAGGGGTGAATTCTATGAAAAGCCTAAAGCCAAGATCAGAGGGGTACCTGCAAAGGAACACCTGTTCTTGTTTGGGGACTTCAACGCCCGGATTGGTGCAGACCACAGCCTCTGGTCCAGCTGCCTCGGCCGCTTCGGCATGGGTAAGCTCATAAGAATGGACAGCGGCCACTTGAGCTTTGAGCGGCCACTTGAGCACCCCAGAATCCGATCCCACACTGGCATCAGCTGGACTTAATGATCACACGAATATCCTTGCTCAACCATGTGCTCGTCACTCGCAGCTACCACAGCGCTGACTGCGACTGACACTGGACCACTCCCTGGTTGACAGCAATGCGTCTTTGGCCCAAGTGAATCAACCGCACCAAGCACAAGGGACGTCCTCGAATCAACACAGCCATGACGTCAGTGCCCGAACTGCGCGAACGCTTCACCAGAGACACTGACCAAGACCCTAGAGGACTCTGCCCAATGTACAGTGCTTCATCACGGTGGAACCACTTCCGCGATGCTACCCTATCAGTCCGCCTCAGACCATTACAGGAATGAATGAATGGTTTTATTGCGGGGCGAACTGTACAAAGCCCATTCACAAAGATGGGAGATGAAGGAGTTAGGGATGTGCATAAACGAGACTGAGAAATAAAATCATAACTCGATACATAATAGGAAAGTTCAAATCATCGTGACGAGGAAATCCATATCACGGAAAAAACAGATAATTCAGTTATCGACACCGAACATTAGTTACAGTCGGATTATTCAGATGTTTCTGAACGATAACGATGCGACACTGCAGCTGGTCACGAAGGACTGCCAAGATTTCGGTTTTCAAAACCTCTGTGTTACGCATTGCATTGCCTGTTCTTTCATTCTTCCTACAAGGTACACAAGCAGTCACGAGGGTCATCCATCTTCCTTGTTGTTTCTTTCAAGCATATCATGATGTCTTTCATTGTGATATTGTCCTGTATGGGCTGTCGTTAACTTCCTAAAGTCAGAGGAAATCTTTATAATCACAACGGATATCTATCATGGACAGTTTGCATTCTGTAACAAGGGCTTCAGTTTTGTGTTTCCGTTTTTGAAAAATGTGTTGTCATTACTTACTAATGTGTCTTCGCATTACTCCTGCTTTAGAAATGTCTTCAACTTAATCTTCATTAATGCTTTGTTGAGTTCTGAATCCGTGTTCATATTTGGAATTCCTAACTTGGGAACCACAGCAACAGACTCACTGTCCGATGGCACACTGTGGCAATGTCGATGTGTGCTTCCTTGCCAGACGGTGTCACTTGGTGCAGGCAGAGACACAGTAAGGGATGGGTGGTCATAAGACTGAAAGAGATGTTCATCACTGTAACAACTCCATCCACGTTGCTAGTCACTTCACTTTTGTCAGCCTTGATGACAACCATGTGGAGTGTTGGTATAACAACGACCGGAGAGAGTAAATACACGTTCAATCAGAAGAGATCGCCTTTTGTTTGCTTCCCTGTACTGTTCCCTCGGCCCTTCTTCTTCTCCCTCCATCCCTGTTTAACCCTGTGACGGGACATTTTCTCCTGAACACGACACTTTTTGACCTCGGCTTGAGTGTCCGACATGGCGGCAAAAAACAATCGTTTTTTAAAACCGAGAACGACAACATCCTGATTTTTTTCTCTCTGCCATCAATTTTCAAAAGACGAAATCGTCATGTTACGAACGACAGGAGCAGCGTCAAATAGTGTCTAAATTCCAACGCAAGACCTCCCTTCAACGGGCTTTTGGGGAGTTTTTCCTTTCTTATAAAGAACAGAAAGACGAACTTCCAAGCTGTGCGTGTTTCGGTTGCCGGCAGCAAAACAGGGAAGGGTCACGTCACGCTTATAGTAGAGAGTGAGAAAGAACCTGAAGACTGGTTTTGAGAGCGGAATCATTGGAGATAGAGCCTTTCCATGATGATTCTAATTGCTAATCGAAGAGGCCACACTCCCAATAAAAAGAAAGGACCTTTAGCTAAAAAAAAGACATTAGCCGAAACTGTAAAACCATGTCGCAAGCAGACCCCTCTGATCGTCCTTAAATGAGCCAATGATACTCTGGCTGAACCTGTGGCCAGGGCACCCGATTTTTTTTCCTTCCGCCGCCGTTGCAACATCTGGCACATTGTATGAAGGGAAGAAGGACAGCGTTCAGTTTCATAGCCCTAGCGCGATCATCCAGGTCGCGCTTCTTCTTGATCTCAACGGGGGAGGTCTCATTGACAGCAGCAAACAGATGGAGAGATTTGGCGGGAGCACTATCAGGAAGCTGTTAGCCAGACTACCCAGAAGGATGTTGACCCTTTCCCCAGACCAGCCATTGAGAACAACCACACCACCACCTTATCCCCTCCTCTGCCCATGGTTCTCTCTAGAAAACGTCGCCACTCCCTCCCTTGAGGAACTCAGCCAGGCCATCGACTTGTGGTAAGCTCTGGGTACTAACGGTGGTTGCATTTCACAGAAGAAGTCATTAAACCAGCAAGGATAGT
>JADBJO010025836.1:0-17500 GCA_016801955.1 Conus betulinus
TCTTTCAGCTCTTCCTCTTTATGGAACCCAGACCGAGGCTCTGTGCATGAGGGTGTTGAAAACAGATCTCTTGTGCAGGAGGGGGTGTTAGAATGAAAGTTTCAGATATTGTCAGTGTGGTGGGTTTCCTATAGACACTGGTCTCCACCCTGTTCGTCATGGGTTCGGGTGATGAGAGTGTCCAGGAACTATCTTCCCTCTCTGCTTCAGTTTCCGAGGTGAATTGGATACTGTCATCGATGGAATTCAGGTGAGTGGTGAAGCTGTCAACCTCCGTCTCCTGTATGCGGGTCATGGTGTCATCCATATAGTGGTACCAGATGCTGGGGGTGGGGGTGGGTGTGGGGTTGGCGTTGGCAGCAGTCTCAAGGGCTTTTTTTTTTTTTCAAAATGTTCCATGTACAGGTTGGCTACCACTGGAGTATTGGCGAACCCATGGCGCTCCTTGTTTCTGCTGGTAGAACTCATGGTTGAAGGAAAAGTAGATGCTAGTGAGCCAGAGTTCCAACAGTTCTAGCACCTGTTCTGTGTGAGTTTCACACAGGTGACGAAGGTGGTAGTCATCCTCAATCTTCTCCCGAATGATTTGGAGAACCAAGATCTTATCTACAGAGCCCTTCCTCACAAAAAAGAAAAAAAAGTTAAAGAAACCATCGAAATCAGAGACCAGACGTCCCAGCCTGAACAGAGATCAAGGCTTTGTTGCTGTTCCCCCTTGCTCTTTCATCCTCTTTCTGTCTGTCTCGCGCGCGCGCGCGCGCGCGTGTGTGTGTGTGTGTGTGTGTGTGTGTGTGTGTGTGTGTGTTGTGTTGTTGATTGTTGTTGTTGTTGTTGTTGCCGTGGTTGTTGCTTGCTGTTGTTGTTGATTGTTGTTGTTGGCTGTCAACCCTTTTTTCATTGATCATTGCCCTTCATTTTCCTTTCCAACCAGTATCATCATATTTTACTATGATGGTAGAAAGAACTCATGAAGAACGTGGCAACAGAGAGTCCTCAGAAGAGAAGCCCCCTTCAAGCAAGTGTTTTTGGCCCGAATCTCCTGACACTCTAGGGGGGGTTGGCCCACACCCGGTTCATGACTCCGGATGTCCCTCTGCTGCCCCTTTTTTTTCCCATCTCGGGACGAGCCATGGCTGGGATTCGAACCCATGACCCCCTGGACATGCTCATTTTTCCACTTAATGACTCGCGCACTAACTACTGAGTCCACTTGGACACCTGATATTTGTAGGAAAGTTAAGCCTTTATGAGTTCACTTTTGTTCCTCCTTGACCAGATCCAGGCTTGAACCACCTCTCTGCTGCTTCTGCCATTGCTTTCAGGGCTCTGTTTTTTTTTCCCTCCCTGCAACTGAGAGCTGTTTCATGAGGCTGTATGCAGACGTTCCTACAAACCCCCTAGCTCCATTTCTGCAGTGAGGACTTTGACCTGATAGCCTTCTCTCCTCAGGCTGTTTGCCAGATCAACATACTTTTCAGTCTTGTAGATTTGAGCTGCCTCCATTCTGTTCTCATATGGCACCGTGAGCTCGATCATGATCAGCTGTTTTGGTTGACTGAGAGTGGACAACTATATCTGGTCTCATGCCACTCTTGCCTATGATCTCTGGGTGACTCCCCTCGTATATAAGTGTTTTGTTTTTATAAGATATGTTACCCTTTTTCTCTTTGACCTTTTCCATTTCTGCCCAACCAGTATCATTCTATTAATGCCAACGCATTATTTCGCGTACAACACGGAATACCATCCAATAGTATTGTTCATTTTTCCAGTAATACTGTGTGGATGAGTTTCTCATCCCTTCACCCGATACATGGGTATAGTAGGTGGGGAGATATGAACTTTCCCTACCCACCCCCTGCCCCCCCCCCCCCCCCCCTCCCCCCGATCCCTCAGCAACAACACTAGCCCTTCACCCATTGATTACATTCCTTCTTTGCCAATCATTATTACCATTACCCACATCCCCATATAACTACTATCAACATAGTCACCACCCATTCTTTTTTTTTTCTTCATGTATCACTCATAGTCCTTACCGCTACTATCATCAATTTACCATAATCACTACCGTCAGTAATATAATAGTCCTTACCACTACTATCACTACTATCATCAATTTACCATAATCACTACCGTCAGTAATATATAGTCCTTACCACTATTATCACTACTATCATCAGTTTACCATAATCACTACCGTCAGTAATATATCATACCATTAAACAATTACAAAACAACCCACAAACCCTACTGTTTTACACCACCCTCCACCCCCTTTTTATTTTCTTTTCTTTGTTCCCTTGAGTGTTTAGCCACTATCAACACTACAACTGTTGTCGTCGTATTATCAAAACAAAACGAAACAAAAAAAAACCAAACAAACAAACAAAAGCAAACCTCTTCTTATTATTTACGTTTTCATTATCGCCACTATTATCACTATTATTTATCATCATTAGCATCATTATTATTTCAAGTCCCATGATCCCCTTCTTAACCCGCCTCGTTTTCACCAACAGCCATTTTGCGCCGAATATGAGAAGATAAGTGGTTGTTCGTTCTTCGTTTTTCAGTGTCCTGAATGTTGTTTGTTTTTGCCTGAAGAAGACCCAAGAAGTCAAAACGCATTGTGTGTTTCCTGTGCTCTGTTTGTCTGGATGGCGTGGTGGAACTAACACGGTTTCTTTTTTTTAAAATTCAATTCATTTTCCGCCCATAGTCACCTCGTTTTGAAACTAACATCATTAAAATGTTACATCTTAGGAGGAAATTCTTGTATGGATGACTACAAATGTGAATACACCTTATCCTGCATCATTTCTATGTGTGTAAAATCATATTGTAAATTGAATCTTAGATATAAATAAATGTCAACGTTGAATTTAAAAATTGTGTCAGATTTCGTATATTTTCACGAAGGACGTGTCAGAGGATTACCAACTTATAAACACTACATTCACAAAGCTAATACCTTATTACAAAACGGTTCTCACTTCTTAAAAGAACATGGAATGTCTTTAGAAAAGGAAAAGTATACTGTTTGAAAATTATTCCCTGGTGACAAGCAACTCTTTTTGTAATGGAGAGTCACATTAATTCACCTCGACTAAAACTCAGCAGAGCCAACACCTGAGTTATGCCGAATCCACTTTCGTTTACTTCTGATCCTGGATAAAGAATAAAGTTAAGGAATGGAGGTCCAGTACAACTTCAGAACACTTCAATTGACAGTTCAAAGTGAGGTCACTAATGAATTTTTTTTTCTTAAAATAGCAGTTATCTTTTTTTCTTTACATCAATATCCACATTCATTCTCTCTCTCTCTCTCTCTCTCATCCTCCTCGTCTCTCTCTCTCCTCTCTCTCTCTCCTCTCTCCTCTGTCTGTCTGTCTCTCTCTCTCTCTCTCCTCTCTCCTCTCTCCTCTCTCCCTCTGTCTCTCTCTCTCTCCGCTCTCTCTTCTCTCTCCTCTCCGTCCTCTCTCTCTCTCTTCTCTCTCTCTCTCTCTCTCTCCCTCTCTCCCCTCTCTCTCTCGTCTCTCCCCTCATCTGTCTGTCTCTCTCTCCTCTGTCTACCTCCCCTCTCTCTCTCCTCTCTCTCCTCTGTGTGGTCCTCCTCTCTGTCTCTGTCTCCTGTCTCTCTCTCTCTCTCTCTCTCTCTCTCTCTCTCTCTCTCTCTCGTTTTTTTTTTTGACGACTTTGGGAATTTTTACGCTTACAATACAGGCGTGAAACCTCCAGCTGGTACAATCGCGATGATGATTATTGAAGGTAGACAGACTGCTCAGCTAAAGGTCACACGAACAATGACAGAGACTGTGACAAAAACCCTCTAGAAAAAACTGCAAATGGAGAAATGCTCTTTAGCTCTAGGCAATACAATGTTCACAACAGAATGCAGCTTTGTAATCCCTGACTGGAAAGAGCAAGACGTACTGAAGGCTTAGCACTCAGCGTCGAGCTTCTTCATCTTCACTATATAAATAATTTCTAAGGCAAACAACTGAAAAAAGAGGTCATCTGGTAAGATTGAAGATAAAGTCAAAATACAGAGAAGCAGACAAAAACTACCTATCTTTACCTCCCTTGCATCCTCAAATGGATCCTCAAGCATAGGCTCAAAGATTTTTCCACCTACATTTTCTATGATGTTAATTTTTTAGCGACTTATTTCCTTACCAAACTTTCTTTTGTTTCACTTCTACCCTTCCAAGGCAGCTTTGGGGTGCTGTTAGATTCTTTTTTTATTTCAACCTTTGGTGGTGAGAACACCACAGAATTCTAGACAGTCGTGTATCTCCATTTGATGCCAATGGAGCACAGATAATTTCCTTGATATGTCTGACCTACCTGATGAAAGGTTTCGGAGCAGGGCATACGAATAGATCTACATAATCGAGGAGTGTATAATGGTTCTCCTAAACTGTAGTAATTGGTCTAACTTATCTACTATAATTTTCTGATTTTATTTTCTTCTCTTTCCACCCTCTTTTCATTTCATATTTACATCTTTGCGAAATTTTTAAAGTAATGAGGAAAGAATTGTTAGCCTACACTGGTTTTCCCCACGTCTGACCCAGCGGGCGATATGAATGGTTCTGTCTTCAAATGGGTTTGACTGTCCCCATATGTTGATGATACCGAGGACTTCCATACTTAAAACAAAATTCCCTATCTTTCTATTCCCCCCCCCCCCCCCCCCCCCCCCCCCCCCCCCCCATACCTTGTTTTTCTTTCTTCATTTTTTTTTCTGTTATTGAATCTGTTAAATCACAAATGTAATAAAGGAGGAATTGTTAGCCTGCACATCTGTTTCTCCAACACTACTAAATTGCTCAACATATTATTTGTTTGGTTGGTCAGTAGCAGTTGGCATGTCTCAGGAGGTCCAAGTAAAGGCTGTCCTGCACAATTCTTAACAGCTGTAAGCCATTATGTGATTGACAATGCTTGGGTTGTTTAACGGTAAAGCTGACCAGTGACACCCGTTGACCTCCCTTGTTTCCTTAAATGGGTCCTCAAAACAAAAAAAAAGCTAAAACGGTATCCCCAACATCTATACCGTCTGTATAATGATTTAATTTGTTAGCGACTTGTTTCTTTACAATACTTTCCATTCGTTTTTGCTTTTCCACCCTTTGTTGGCTGCTTTGCAGTGCTGGTGGATTTCATTTTTGAACCCATGGAGATGAGAATACCACAGAATCGTAGACAGTGGTAAACTTCATTTGATGGTGAGGAAACACAGACACAATCAGCCATGTCTTTCTGATGAGTCCGATCCACAGGACGAAAGGCCTCAGACCAGGTAATATGAATGGTTGTCTTCAAGATGGGTTCCAATGGTCCACATAAGCTGCTAGCGAAGGATTTTTGTTATTCATATCTCCCTGATTTTTCATTCTCATTTTGTCTACCGCTATCCCCCCTCTCCCCTCCCTTCCTTTTTTTTAATCTCTGCTGGTTTGTCTTTTGCTAGAAAAACTCGAGGAGTAACTCCTGAATAAGATTTGTATTACTTTAAAAACTGGACTGAAGGAATGGATATAAAATTTGATATGTCGTTTGTTTGAACAGTGTGACCGATGCGTAGGTATCATAGTGATTGTCTTTGAAAACTGGATTGAAAGAGTAGATAGGGGTCTGTTTGAAAAGAGGGTGGAAGGAGCATATGTTAAATCTGACTTATGTTTTATTTCCAAACGCTATTGAAGGAAAATTATATCAAGTCTTATTTGTCATCTGTTTGAAAAGAGAACTTAAAGAGTAAGTATTAAATGTAATTTCTCTTTTGTTGTGTAGAAGTAGAATATATTGCAGATGATTTGTCTTTTTATTCGAAAAGTGGCCTGAAGGAACAATGCTACATCTGATGAAAGGCAATTCAGCATTCTATGTCAGTCTTGGTGTTTTGAAATAAGTGAAATATCAGATGAAAAGCAGCACAGGGGTCTACGTGTCTCCAACTAAGTGAATTGTTATCAGAAAATTGAAAATGAAATGAGGCAGGGAACAGTAAACAATAAACAGTAAGCAAGTAGGGTAACGTTTGCTCCCATAAGAAAACCAAACACAGAATAACTTTTTATTCAAGACATGAAAATTGTAATTTTGTAAATGATATTTTCTCCAGTAAATTTTGCATTGATGAAACAATTGGGCTGGATACATCAATGACTACAATGTTTAGAAGGCATCGACAATTATGAACATACATGTATACAAATGTCTTTATTCTTGCTGATTTTGCTGTTTACATCTATATATTTATCGATAGCTGTTCGTTACATGGATGTACGTGTACGTGTACGTGTGTGTGTGTGCGTGTGTTTCCTTTTTTTCATAGCTCTTTTTTTTCCTTTGAGTATGCTTGGTTAAAAAAATACTATAAATGTTGTTATGTTTCGGTGTTGTTACGTTGATTAAAACGAATTTAAAAAGTTAAAAAAAAACCCTTTTATTCAAGACTGGCACAGCCCTTTTAAAATTGAACAAAGTCAGACAAATCCATAGACGAGCAATCTAATAGTGGGGGGAAAAACTAGCGCAGGCCAACAACTCAACTGTCTTCATAAGAATGACTTGGCAAAGATTTGGACTTAACGGGGGGGGGGGGGGGGGGGGGGGGGGGGGGGGGGGGGGGGGGGGGAGGAGATTGAGATGAAGAACCTGGAACATGAAATTGAAATTGAAATGAAGCAGGGAACAGAAAACAATAAACAAGTAGGATAACTTTTGCTCCCATAAGAAAACTTATACAGAGTAACTTGATTGAAGATGAAGAAACTGGGAAAATGAAATTAAGAAAAATATATTATAGATATGAATGATCTTCACTAGCTGCATGAGGGAACCATCACAATTGTTCTGAAGGCATATCTATTTTTATTGCCTGCTCTGAGGACTTTCGTCCGCTGGATCAGAACTCATCAGGGAGGCACAGCTGGTTGTGTGTGTACTCCTGGCGTCAAATAGAGACACACCACAGTCCATAGTACCGTGGTGTTTTCACCACCAAGGGTTTAAAAAAAAAAAATAGCACCCCCAAAGCAGCCAGCGAAGAGTAGTAAATCAAATCAAACAAATGTGTGGGGAGGAAGAAAGTTGCTGAAAAACTAAAGACATTATGCAAACAATGTAAAATCTTTGAGCCTACGCTTTAGGATCCACGCAAGGATGCAAGGGAAATCAAAAGACAAACACAAAGAGGGACAGAAACAAACACAAATAACCTCGATTTAATTGAAACGAAATTGAAAATGAAATGAGGCAGGGAACAGTAAACAATAAACATTAAACAAGTAGGGTAACGTTTGCGCTCATAAGAAAACCTAACACGGCGTAACTTTTATTCAAGACTGGCACAGCCTTTAAAACTTGAATCAAGTCAGACAAATACAAAGACGAACAATCTAAAAGTGGGGGAAAAACAAGCGCAGGCCAACATCTCAACTGTCTTCATAGTAACGACTTGGCAAACATTTGGACTTGGAGGGGGGAGGGTGAAGATGAAAGAAACTGGGAAAATGAAATTAAGAAAAATATATTACAGATACGAAAATTCTTCACTAGCTGCATGAGAGAACCATTGCAATCCCTTTTAAGGAAGATCTATTTTGTATTGTCTGCTTCAAGACCTTCCGTCCACTGGATTGGAACTCATCAGGGAGATATGGCTGGTTGTGTCTGTGCTCCTGGCGTCAAATAGAGACACACCACAGTCCATAATACCGTGGTGTTCGCACTACCAAGGGTTCAAAAAAAGAGAGAATACAACAGCAGCCCCGAAGCAGCCAGCGAAGGGTAGTAAATGAAACCAAACGAAAGCGTGGGAAGGAAAAAAAAAATGCTGAAAAACTAAAGACATTATGCCAACAATGTAAAATGTAGGGGACAATCTTTGAGCCTACGCTTGAGGATCCACCCAGGATGCAAGGGCGATCAAAAGACAAACACAAAGACAGACTGAAACAGATACAAATCACCTCGATTTAATCGAAACGAAATCGAAAATGAAATGAGGCAGGGGACAGTAAGCAATAAACAGTTAAACAATAAAACAGTAAACAAGTGGGGTAACCTTTGCTCCCATAAGAAAACCTAACACAGAGTAACTTTTATTCAAGACTGGCACAGCCTTCTGAACTTGAATGAAGTCAGACAAATACAAAGACGAACAATCTAATAGTGGGGGAAAAACAAGTGCAGGCCAACAACTCAACTGTCTTCATAGTTATGACTTGGCAAAGATTTGGACTTAAGGGAGTGGGGGGGGCTGGGGGGGGGGGGGGGGGTTGAAGATGAAGAAACTGGGAACATGAAATTGAAAATGAAATGAGGCAGAGAACGGTAAACAATAAACAGTAAAGAAGTAGTGTAACTTTTGCTCCCATAAGAAAACCTAACACAGAGTAACTTTTATGCAAGTCTGGCACAGCCTTTTAAAACTTGAATCAAGTCAGACAAATACAAAGACGAACAATCTAATTGTGGGGGAAAAACAAGCTCAGGCCAACAGCTCAACTGCCCTCATAGTCATGACTTGGCAAAAATTTGGGAAAAGGGGGGGGGGGGGGGGGGGGGTTGAAGACGAACGAAGAAAACTGGGAAAATGAAATTAAGAAAAAATATAGATATGAAAACTCTTCAACAGCTGCATGAGGGAACCATCGACTGTTAGATTGTTCGCCTTTTTATTTGTCTGAATTGAATCAAGTTTAAAAGGCTGTGCCTGTCCTAAATAAAGTTACTCTGTGTTAGGTTTCTTATGGCAGCAAAATATACCCTACTTGTTTTCTGTTTATTGTTTACTGTTCCCTGCCTCATTTTGCATAATGGCTTTAGTTTTTTCAGCAACTTTTTGCCTCCCCACACTTTCATTTGGTTCATTTACTACCCTTTCCTGGCTGTTTTCGGGGTGCTGTTGTATTCTTTTTGGAACCCTTGTTGGTGAGAACACCACGGTATTATGGACTGTGGTGTGTCTCTAACAACAGGCTAACAATTCCTCCAGTCAGGCAATACAAATAGATCTGCCTTCAGGACTGCGAAGGTTCCCTCATGCAGCTAGTGAAGATTTTTCATATCTATATATATATTTGGTTAGTTTCATTTGCCTAGATTCTTCATCTTTACCCCCCCCCCCCCCCCCCCCCCCCCCCCCCCCCCCCCCCCCCCCCCCCCCCCCCCCCCCCCCCCCCCCCCCCCCCCCCCCCCCCCGGCCAATTTTGCCAAGTCATTACTATGAAGACAATTGTGTCGTTGGCCTGCGCTTTTTTTCCCCCCACTATTAGATTTTCGTCTTCGTATTTGTCAGACTTTATTCAAGTTTAAAAGGATGTGCCAGTCTTGAATAAAAGTTACTCTGCGTTAGGTTTTCTTATGGGAGCAAAAGTTACCCTATTTCTTTACTGTTTTATTGTTATTAGGAAGGCATTTCTGTCTGGTCTGTCTTTCTCTCTCTCTCTCTCTCTCTCTCGCCTCTCTCTCTCTCTCTCTCTCTCACACACACACACTACACACGCTCTCTCTCTCCTCTCTCTCTCTTCGCTCTCCTCCTCCTCTCTCTCTCTCCGTGTGTGTTGTGGTGTGTGTGTGTGTGTGTGTAGTGAAAGCATTCACTCCCCCATTCTTTCCCAAACTAATATATAATTAAATCCACAAGCCAACAACCAAGCAAGTGATGTAGATCTTTGACTTACCTCTTGACAAAGAGATTGGCCATTAGCACAGTGGAAAATAGGACAGGGACGATTTGGGTCCTGTAGTCTTCTCACAGTCTATCTCATCACCGCCATCCTCACAATCCTTGTGTCCATCACACACCAAGGAATAGTGCACTTGTCCATGTACAATACAGTCAAACAACTTGAAGTTGTTGGTAGACAGGGGCTGATCGTATTCTTCAGGGCATGGCTGAAACTGAAGTACGACGGAGCCGTCTTGGCAGTCTTTCAGGACATAGGTGGAGTTTGGAAGACCATGTGGGAATGCGGGCTGGAGTTGGTGGAAAGACTGAACATGCGTGTATTGTTCAGAACTCGGTCATCAGGGTATTCACCCGTCTTCATACACAGCAGCCCAGTGACGCTGTTGACTTGACACTCTGGGTCGTCAAGTACGGTTGTCACTATCTCCCCATGTGAGAAGAGAAGAGCGAATTTCGAATCTGGTCTGGATCGGCGTGGCAATGGATCTCCATGGTTCATAATCCCTCCATCCCACTGTAGAACGTGTTGGTAGAGTGTTTTCATCTGATTTGATTTCGTGCTGACTAGCATGCTGTGCAAGCCGACAGCCAGACACATTCTGGGGATGCCAGTGCGTGCAATGACCATTCCCAGCAACTTCCGTGCCGCAGGCTCTGGTAATATGGCCAGTTTCCCACGGTCAGCTGACGACAAGACTGCTCCGGGTTCTGTCCAGAAGACTTTGTGATAACTTGAAGGCAGCGGTGATGGAGGTGAAACCACGGGTCAGCACAGGAGACGGGACAGGAGAAGGCGATGACCACAAGGGATTTTGTCCTGGCCATGTTCTGTTAAAAGAATAAATGAAAATAGGTAAATGACGAAATGAATACATAGACAAATAATAAAATTAAAAAGGTATGTCAACCAGCCAACTAACCAACCAGTCGGTCAACTGATCAATCGATCAACCAATTTATCAATCAATCGATCAAATCAATCAATCAACCAATCAATCGATCGATCGATCGATCTGTCAGTCAGTCCACTTTCACAGGAACAACAAACATAGGTGCAACACCAGCCGCAGTGGTGCAGTGGATGACGTTGTGGACTGTAAGCTGGGAGGATGCGGGATCAGGTGTCATCAAAAGCATGTTCTGTTGTTGTTGTTGTTGTTGTTGTTGGTGTGTGTGTGTGTGTGTGTGTGTGTGTGTGTGTGTGTGTGTGTGTGTGTGTGTGTGTTTTGCTTGTTTGTTTGTTATGGGAGGAGGGGGTTGGGTTGGGGGGCTGATAGGGTGGGGTGTGGGTGGGGTGCGGGGGTGTAGCCAGCTCTAGTATCACCTCTCGTTCCATTTAATGAAGAGTCATTCCATCCTTGTCAGGGAAACTTAGTGATTCGCCTGTATGAATTCCACCAGCAAAGACTCCCTCTCTCTCTCCTCTCTCTCTCTCTCTCTCTCTCTCTCTCTCTCTCTCTCTCTCTATCTCTCTCTCTCTCTCTCTCTCTCTCTTGTTTGCTCTGTTTGCTTTCTCACATTACTTGATTCACTGCATGTTGTAGTCCCTACCTAGGGCGAGGACTGGATGTAAAAACGTGCGTCAGTGCTTTATCTATTATGCTCGTAGATAAAGAATTTTGTCTTGTCTTGTCCTCCTCTCTCTCTCTCTCTCTCTCTCTCTCTCTCTCTCTCTCTCTCTCTCTCTCTCTCTCTGGGGTTTGTCTTTTGCTTACAACGTGTAGACAGTTTCTGTCAGTCACTCTGACTTTTGAAGTATATTATTTTAAGTTTCATGCATCGAAATGCCAGCGGGTGCCTTTATCCTTTCCTTCGGTTTGTGGTGTTTTCATGTTTATGTTCGTTGCATTTATGTTTCATCGGTCGGCAAAGAAAGTCTCTTTCTTTTGTCGGACATGGAAGCTCCAAAGACGGCAAGATGGTGTCGCAGTAGGTTGGTCCTGTCGTTTTTGTTCCACGGAATTTTAGATCTAGTTACATCTTGCGCTGAAGTGAATGAGGGTATGTGATTGCTCGTTCATTTCAGTTGTCCTGAGTGTTTTGTACCTTGCCTGAGAAAAGACCTAAGAGGTCGAAAACACGTCGTCTTTTGTCTTGTGATTCGTTTTTCTGCGTTTTCGTGGTGGTTCGCTATTAGTTACATTTAAAATTCACGGAATTTTAGTTCAGCTTTGTGGGAGTCTTACGCAGACAAAGACTGAGCAGTGCCAGTGGATCTTTGCCTGCAGCCAGTGACTCGCCGTCCCGATCGCCTGTGGAACTTCTGTGGCAGATGTCATGTCGAGTCTTCACGTCTTGAACTCTAAGTTCAATGGAATGAAGGCCGACATGAGAGTAAAGAATGAGACGGTAAGCGATGTACGTGAGGATGTCTCTTTGTTAAAGCAAGAGATTACAGACCTTGATAATGGTAGGCTCAGAGAATAAAAACGAAAGACTGACTGAAAATGTGATGAATTAGAACAAAAGGCAGATGATCTTGAGTGCCGTTCAGAAAGGAATAATATCATTTTTTTCAGACGTTCCTCGAGGACAGAATGAAACCAGGTGAGGGTTTGAGGCTTTCCTTCAGGATCTGATATCGGACAAACTGGATCTGACTTATCAGTCTTTCCTATCACTGGATGTTGCAGATATAAAGAAAAACTACTAAATGTCAGATGCAATCTATAAGGAACCAAAATATTTGTAGGGGTGGATTTTTCTCAGCGGGTCAGGGAGATTCGAAAAAAAAAAAGTGGATGCCTCACCTAAAAGAAGTTTAAAACGAACAAGAGAGTGTCCATGGTCTACAATCATTTGATCACTGACGGACAATAGTTCTCCGTAGATCAAGTCGGTAATCATAAAAAAAATGGAAAATGGCGGCGTGGTGAGGTAAGCTATAAAATTATGGTGGTAAAAGAGAGTTATGAAAATAGCCTTCAAAATGACGTGGCTGCAGAGGCAATATGAAGAAATCGGACATCGCCTGTTTCCTGACACGAGGTTGAAATATCACGCGCATTTCGGGATGAGGTGGTCTACACAGCCGTGCCCGCACAACTCATTGACAACAGAATTCAAAGCATGTGTTTCTCTGATTTTGATGTGTCCCTAGATAAAATACTAAATGTTGATATTTCATTGATGATGTGTCGTTAAGTAATACAAATACTGACGACTCCTCAAATAGGTACTACGTTTGGCCAGAACTATCTCAATCTGGATAAAACCTCGAATACGGCTTTGTTTGACCATATGGCCAGAATTATCTCAATCTGGATCAAACCTCGAATACCGCTTTGTTTGACCATAATATTTCTATTCTGAATGAATGAGTGGTTCTGAAAAACAGGTCTCGTTCAAAGCGTGGCTTAGTCGACGACAAAGTTTGTTGTTGTTGTTGTTGTTGTTGTTGTTGTTGTTGTAAAAATGATCTGAAGGATAAAATGAGTCTTGTGTTAATAGTGTGATGTCTGATAAACAAAATGTTGTAGATGGATGCGGTGGATGTTTGTCAGCAAACTACGCACATGTCAGTCCTTTGTGTAATGACGCTCTGAAAAAAAAAAAATAAATAAAATGGGTAAAGATGAAGAATAACATATCCAGGTATCTACTGGGGATGTCGGTGATGGCACGATCAGCATAAAAGAAACAAGTCGGCTATGAATAAACAATGTGTATATTTTTTTTTACACTAGAACGTAAATGGCTTATCAAAGATAAGGATTTCGTTTCGTATGCAGCGTCATTCAGTTTTGTTTGCCTCGTAGAAACATTTGTGGGAAGTTTTGCATCTACGGTTTTCAATACTCATAAGGTATTTTGTAAACCTGCGTTTGAAACGGAAGGCGTTTGGGTTGAGTTGTATGTTTGATAAAGAAAGAAGTTGTATGTGCGAGAAATCCATACTGATCATAATAACATCTTTCTGTTATCTATTTGCAAATATCTGTCCGGCTTATTTGAAAGATGTCTTATATGTGCATATTTGCAACCAGAAAACTCACCATGCTGTCCTTTTTCTGATATCGAGAGTGGTATACATGATCTTGAGGACTGTCTTACCGATGTCTTACTTGACATGCATGACGTACATATACGGTTAGCTGGCGATTTTAAAGGGGTAGAGCGGCTGGCATTTCCCAGTATTTATGTTCTGATACAAACAGTTTTTACGTTGATGTGATAGTTTTCCAAATAATGCAAACAGACGCTCCGAAGATAACATTTTGAACAAGTATGGGAAATTCTTGTTAAACATGTGTACAGCATTGGATCTATGTATATTGAAAGATGTATGTACTGGTGACCTCCAAGGTCATTTCACATACATTTCTGAGATTGGGAATAGTATAAAGACTATTACATAGATTCCTCTGACTTAATTACTCATATGCATTCCTCATGCACTCTCTTTGTTAGTGAACGCATCGAATGAGATCAATTAACTCTAGAATTTAATGTGTATTTCAATTTTAATCGCACAGTTTCGAAGGAGGAGGTATTATTAGTGATAGAAAAGCTGAAGAACAGAAAAGCAACATGCCTGCATGGATTTATTGGCGAAAAAACAAATATAGAGGTAATTTTCTGGTTGATGCCCTATTAATATTCTTTAATGCACTGATCAAGAAATATTTCCTGAAAGATGGACAGGGCCAATCATATTACCATTGTTTAAGAAGGGGTCGGTAAACAACCCAGGTAATCATATGAGCATATCTTTGTGTGATGTAAGCAATAAGCGTTGTAGTCCCATCATTAATTTCAGATTGCGAGAGTGGCTTCAGCAGAATAATATCTTAGATGAACACTAAGCTGGTTTTAAGAAAGGCTATTCTAGTATCGATTAAATGTTCACTCTTTTAGCAAAGGTCCGAAAGTAGTTTTCTTGGATTTGTAAGTTTTACGCAGCTTTTATAGACTTTAAAAGGGCGTTCGATTCTGTTTCATGAAAACTGCTGTAGTCTCTTCTATATAGCAATGGAATTAAAAGATAAAATGTATAAATGTGTTTAAGTATGTATAACTGTGTTAAAGCAAAGGTAAGAAGTGGTGCTGATTTTGACTGGTTATATCATATACACAAGGGTCTTAAACAGGGTGACGCCTGTAGCCTTGTCCTGGTCTCCTTACTTATAAATGAATTAGCTCAAGATATAATTCAGAATGGAAAGCATGGCACTACACTCACTTCTAGTTCTAATGAATTATTCATTTTATTGTTAGAGGATTACATTGCATTGGTCTCTGAAACACCTACTGGTCTCCAAAATCAACCAAACAATATTTATGATGCAGCGTTTCGACTTCAACTCAAAAACAATATGACAAAAGCAACATTGTGGTCTTTAGAAAAAGGTGTATATTGAGGAGCAAAAGAGAGATGGTTCTTATATGTTGAAAGAATGTCCGTTATAAACTGTTATGAATACCTTGACATACACTTTACCACTCGTCAATGTATGTATATACATTTATATGCGTGCATGCAGTTGTGTATTGGGAATAAGACCACACTACTCACCCTCCGCATCCCTTTGCCTTACGAATACGGATTAGAAAATGATACGACACAATATAACATACAATACAATACCACTCAACAAGTCAGAATAGTACAACAATCCGTTACACCAACATTGTACAGACCTGTACGGGCAGTCAGCGGGTTCGTCCTCTCCCCCCACACACTGCTGCACCTTGTCACAACGGATGTAGTCAGGGATTGTGCCAGAGGAACAGTTGTACAGGTACTTGTCTGCAGTGAAGGGAGCCACACGAACCTCCACAGGGGTATCCGATACATTCTGAGGCAGGAGGTGCAGGGGATGAGTGGTGTAGTTGAGGCTGAAGCTGGAGGGGTCGTTTTCTACGGTGAAGAAAGGCCAAGGCATGGCTCGGACCCACACCGTTATTTGCCGGAGAGGTAACAGGAGAACGGCGGTGGTCAAGCCAGGGTGTTGCAACAGCAGTTTCTCTTTGGTTGGTGAACTTCCATCGTACACGGCCAGATCTTCGTACCATTTCAAAGTGAAGTGAAGAAAGTGCAGGACTATTCCCTGGTTCTCTTCGGCTGGTTGGATATGCCAGGATGTTTCTTGACAACAGCTGCAAGTTCTGGCTGGCTCAGACCACTGCACATGACCGGTACTGGCAGTCAGATGAAAGCTTTTGCGGTGCACGTCACGCCAGCTGCAGTAAGTACACCCTGAGTCGTCTTCCGTTCCATTTCTCTCGAGAGGTTGTCTCATCAGGTCTGTCCTGTTCAGTTTGTGTCTATGTGAGGAAAACCAGTCGCATCCGTTGCTTCGGATTCAGTGGTAGCTGACAGAGACTGACCGACAGGACTGACCGTTCCATCAGTTGCTGGTAGGTGACTTGTGGGGGTAATGTCATGAGCTGCATTGAAGTCTGCCGGGTCCGAATCAGGCAAAGAGGACGTGATGGCTGGATCAGACTCAGTGATGGCAGCAGAGGGGAACTGCGTGCTATTGCCCACTGAATGGTCTGCCACTGAAGGGATTTCAGAACTTTTTTCTGGCAATGTATTCGATTCAGGCATGTCTAAGAGAGTTGGGTTGGCCGCAAAATGTCGTGCCAGATCCTACACCAGTTGAGAGAGGGTGATCTTGGTCACCGACGATTTCACTCGCTACTGCGGGGGTGTCAGTGCTTTTCTCCTTGATTGCATCTAGCTCCCTTGTCGATGAAAGAGGCTCCCTCTCTGGTGTCTCAGTTTCCATGACTACTGACACAGGTGAACTTTCTTCACTGGTTGATTCATCAGCTGGTGCAGGGGGATTGAGAGCGTGCTTCGCGAATGGTTGTGTCTGAGGGAGGCATACTGCTGGCAGACTGGGTTGTATCATATTCATATTCTGTCAGGGCTGAAGGGGGGTCGGTTGTATCCAGACTCACAACAGCTGAAGGGGGTCTGGTTGTATCTGATCCAGCCAGGGCTGAAGGGGGCTGTTTTCCATCCTTCAAGGACTGAAGGGGGCCAGGTCGTAAGACTGACTGCTGTATCAGACTTGCTGTTCCTCGTGACGGGTTCATTCTGAGTGTAGACGTGATTAATGAGGACGCATAATATGACCATGAACATTAACGGTCGGCAGTGCCCGTGTCTGGCACCTCTCTCCTTCATCTCCTGTCTGAAGCAGCAAGGCTTGCTACTCCACATCATGGTCAAGGGTCAGTTCAGTGCTGGCACACCTGCACAGGTTGTTCTCCACACAACGAACAAACAAACGAACGGCGCAAACTTGGAGCTGCCTGTAGTATCGTTCTATTTACGCTTCGCCCAGATGAAGTCGATCGACACTAAAAGCACACGGCGACACAGACTGGACTCTACCGCTCGCTTCATTATATAGCTATTAGTTTGAAGTGCGTCGTCTGGTTAGCTCCACCCCCGAAAAGAAATCTCCATGCAAGCGATTGGCTGCTGTGTGACTTTCCCTTGCAGCTGGTCCTGTTGCGTCCAAGTACAGATTTTCAGTGGATGATATAATACGTGTGATAATGTCCAGACCTAATCCGCACACTACGATCTTGGCATCACACATTTCCCGCACTGTGTGCTCACGTGCAGGTAAGCACACACTCGTGCACGTGCACACAATCACACGGTGCACGCATGCAAGCACGCAAAGACAGACAGAAAAAGAAAAAGAGAGAGAGAGAGAGAGAGAGAGAGAGAGAGAGAGAGAGAGAGAGAGAGAGAGAGAGGAGAGAGAGAGCAGATCTGCGACGCGTAAGTCAGATTAGATTATCTGTGTATACTGTTTGAGCAAAATG
>JADBJO010025837.1:0-17500 GCA_016801955.1 Conus betulinus
CCCATAGAAGTGGAGTTTGCACCCAAAGAAAATTTATTCAACGGTTCCAAACCTTTCTGAGTACTGGGTTACTGTTCGACACTCTTCAGGCCTACAGAAAAAAAAAAAAAAAAACAACTACATGGTCTATGCTGTCCCGCGGATAAATGGAACTTTTTGGTCATGTGAAACCCTTCGACAGATTCGATCCTTGCTGATTGAATGACAACGTTTGTGCATAGGTGATGGCGACCGCTAGCATGCCTTGGGTAGGGCCTCGTATTTCCTCTCCATGAAAGCTCGTTGAATGCACAGGGCATACATAACTATGTTCATTATTAAACCTGCTGACCTCATTACTGTCAGCAGCAATCCCGTGGATTTCTTGCTTTTTCTTCCTTTCCTTTTTCACTCCATGCTGCACATGTTCACTACACAGTCCACGACAAAAGCTGTGGTCCTCAAAGTCCTCCCGGGGCGCCGTCCAGCTGATGTCCTCAGGTCCTCCCAGGATGCCTGTACAGCTTGATGGTCTCAGGTCTCCAGGATGCTGTACAGCTTGATGTCCTCAGGTCCTCCAGGATGCTGTACAGCTTGATGTCTGCAGGTATCCTCCAGGACGCCGTACAGCTTGATGTCCTCAGGTCCTCCAGGACGCCGTACAACTTGATGTCTAGGGTCTGTTGTGTTGGTCAGACTCTGCCCACATCTTATGGAGTCAAATCTAGTAGAGTTTTTATAATAATTTCAGGTATGATACGTGGGCATCAAAGGACCACTAGCAACGTCATCCTCAAAATGGTTTGAATAATCATTTTTCCCCCAGATAACCTCTGTAAACTCTGATTACTTCTTGTCTGCCATTGGTCAAGCAATGATTACTAGAAGTGTTCAACAAAGATAAACATGGCAGATCCTTTAAAACTGAGTTTTGTATTCTAACTGTGCCAAGATCTTTTTTTCGTTGTCTAGGATCCATGACTTACAGCAGAACCAGGCAAACGTGCTGTAATTATATCACCTGTCTGCCTGCATAACTATCTCTGGCCATGCACCTGCATACATCCTGAGAATGCTACAAGCGAGCAGTCTGTGTGATGTGAGCTGAAAGCCGGGGTGTATCCAGACCCACCATTTCTAATAGAGTTTAGTTTCAATGGCTTAACGTGATTTGGGACCTACGTTTATGAAAGTTTGTGAATGGAACAGTCATTTCCCTTCACCTTGAGATGTGTTCCCAATCTCACTCGTTTAGATGTGGTATATGCACAAATATCTCCAGTTACAGAGGTGGCACGGGCCTTTACTTTGCTTTGTTTTAACACAGACATACACACAATTGTACAATTCACGTCATGTACCATCAGGTTGTCTAGAATGTGCTCCGCCCCCCCCCCCCCCCTCCCCTCGCACCGCCCTTTGAGTAGTGACAGCAACGCAACTGTTTGAAGTGACAAATATCCCATACAGCCTGGTCTCCCTGAGTCTTTTGCAGCACTGGAGCTTAGATGCTGAAGAAATGCACATAGATTCACATTTTACAATGACCTTGATGAAGCATCAACAGCATGAGCTGATAAGTCAGGTCTGACAGAAGAGTGTTTGTCCATTTGTTCCTTCCACCTGGTATCAAATACTTCAATCCAGGAATAAATACCAACTGCTTCCGAACTGACTGCAGGTTGTTTCAGTGTCATAAAAGTTTGCTTCCAGGGTGATTTGATGTGAACAGCGAAAATATTGGCTTGACCAGCGAAATATATGCTGTGTCTTTTGACTTGCATACCAGTTCCAACAGTCGTTTGTGACAGCGTTTCAGGGTGGAGTATGGTTTCTTCTCGTGTTCTAATTTTCTGAGGGTCGTAGCATAGTTAAATTTTAGCTCAGCGTCCCCCCTCTCCCTCCCCATCTTATTTGTTTCTAGTATAATTGTAAAGCAAAAAAAAAAAAAAAAAAAAAAAAAAAAAGAAAAAATGGACTCTCACTTTCAAAATAGTTGATTTGAAATAATAGGCAGTCATCAAAACTTCTGGTGCAACCCAGTCGCAAACCATAGTCCCATCAAGAAAGCTGCTATGTGAACTGCTGGCTAAATGTGGGCCTTACATTCAAATTAATCAGATGTATACTGCGCACTGTAGACTCACCATTCCAGTCTCTTCTCTGTGACGACAAGCCATAGGGTGTTCAGAATCACCCTGTACTTTCCCCAGAGAGTCTCTCTCTCTCTCTGTCTCTGTCTCTCTCTCTCTCTCTCTCTCTCTCTATCTCTCTCTCTCTCTCTCTCTCTCTCTCTCATCCTCATCGAGAGCAACAATAAGGACGTAGATCACACTTTACAGCTTTGAAATATTGCAGTAATGTTCCCAATAAATCCGGAAGATTTCTGTGATATTAGATGAACGGATTTTTATTTTAGCAGATATGTACACTATTCTGACAAAATTGCAGACTCTGTCTACATATGGAGTGACTGTCGTTGACCCAGAGTCAGTCACATCTCCCAGCCACTAGGCTTTCTCTGAAGGTTACAAAACTGGACTTCAAAAGAAGTACAACAAACTCGAGCTTCTGTAACATTGCCAAGGTACGCCAAACGTCAGCAATGTCATATTTCTGGGAGCTGCCCTACAGCAGTGATTAGTTCAAAACAGATGTTGTCACATGCCTTCCTTTTTTAAGTAGGGGGGTTTAGAGTGCTAAAAACTTCCCAGGTTAAAACGCTAAATTTGACTATGCATTTAATCCACTTTGTTGCCCCTTTGTTTAAACATCTTTGCAGTTTACTGATATTAGGATATACAAAAATCCGAGTTGTAAAGCCATTGTTATGATCAATGGGGAGCGTGAAACCATGTTTTACTACCTAGATTAACAGCTGCCTTCAGAGTGTCCATTATTAAATGTTGATGGGCTATTTCTTCATTTACTTTTTCAGTCATTTGTTATTCTAACAAAAAAACACCTTCTGTCTCTCTAAGAAACCCTGGTGGCAGCAATCCTTGAGGATAACAAAGACATGATGATGATATAATTTGTTTGGCTGGTGGTTTGTCTATATGTCTATTATCAGTGTCAGTGTTCTCACTCATTCATCTTTACATGTTGTTCTGAAACTGGTGGTAAATCATTTACATCATTTAATATCACACACTCAACACGGTTTCCAAAACCCAGAATCACCAGTGAGTCATCTCCATACGTTCTGTCAAACGTCAGTGGTTCACTTTCCTATGTTTAAATAGTACCAGGAAACAAAACGTAAAACAAAACTCACTCACTTGTCGATCCATTGCACTTGGTGGTAATTGTAACGATTTTTTGCTGCCAACTAGGAGCAGAGCTTGTCTTTTCTATTTTTGTAAGTGGGATTGCGACTCTGATTTGTGGTCTAAAAAGGGACTAAAACCCCCCCCCCCACCCCACCCCCTCCCAATCTGGTTTCTTCGTTTCCGCAATATGCAGACTTGCCCTTGATTTGTCCATCTCTCTAATGCATTTTATTGTGGCAGCCAGAACATCTACATACATTTACATAATGTCCTTTCTGGCGTGCCTATGGCAACACATCGTTCAAAAGTTCTGCTGCTGCAATGGCTGAATGTATGACGCCTCACTGTTGGATATATTAAGAGGCCAGAGTTGCTCACATGGCCAGGAAGATGCCATAAAATGTTTGGCACAAACACTAGGGACAGTCATGGTTTAACAGGTGGCTGGTCACTTTTTCCCTTTCATTCTTTGCGCAGATTCTCATCTCGAAGCTAGCTAGAGTGTGCTGTTAACAATCTTGGTACGGCAGGCTGTGACGTTTTCCCCACGTTTACTCATTTCTGTTGAAAGCAAGTTTGACATCGTTGAGGAATGCATCGTTGTCGTTTCCTTTAAATATTGGAGACAGCAAACAACTTATTTTCTTCATCTTCATCAACTTCATCTCTCTCAAGGTCAGTGCTCGGATTTCCTCTATGTGTCCTTGCTCTTTCTCTTTTTTGAGGGAATTCCTGTGCATCATGATTACAGTTCTCCATTTGCCTTTCCACAAACGCAAATTGCATTGGTATTTTGTAGCTAACTTTGGCATCAACTAATGCCCTGAACGTCTACGCATGTTTTCTGAAAACCGTTTTTTTTTTCTTTAATCAAAATTATCTTGCTCTGTATCAGAATATGCTGGGACAGTTTGTCTTCCCCAAGTAATATTGGAAAACACAAAATTTTGATGTTGCTTACAAGTGATAGAATTAATCAAATGGTCACACAAATGACAAGGTCAGCAACTGTAGAACCAGACAACAATGGACTGATGAACAGAAGGACTGTAGATAAAGTAGGTAAAGAGCCTACCCTACCTGTGAAATGATGGCTGGGACCTGTAGGTAACCACTGATCTGAATAATGAGCACTATGTTGTAAGTAACTACTGAATGTTTGGATAATGAGCACAAACATGGACACACACAAAAACTAGTTCAAAGGTCATCTGTCTGCTGGCAGGGAGCTAGGATTCACTGCAGCTTATGCTGACGTTGTCTGGCCCCAGCTGGCTGCTGTCCTCCATGATGCTTCCTTATGTAATTATTACATGACCAGTGGCAGACGACGAATAATAGAAACTTTGTCTGTGGCTAAATCATTCTGTTGCTGGGAATGATAGGTCTGAAAAGGGGATGCTGAAATCTAATGGCCAAGAATTTGGACAGCTGCTGTTGGGACTGCCACAAAACAAAGTAGAATGTGGCTGTGCATGCGGTAGCCATATTGGACAGCATGAAAACGAATAAACACTGAGAGGGTGTAGGGATGAAACAGAAAGACGAATCTGAGGATTTCAGAGTTGCAAGCCATATTTAGATGTTTAATATAGTAATCTTCAAGAACAGATAAGAAGACAAGGAAAATGTTTTGGAAATGTAAGAGCACAAACCTTTCCATGCCCACAGTCCTTCATGTCTTCCTTGCACATAGGATACTCACAGAAGTTTTCGTCACGTCCATCAGAACAATCCCTTTCGATAATCACACACCAGGCTGTAAGGCACGAAGTCTCCAGATAGGTCGCAATAAAAATAATACGGCTGTGTCACTCCCTGGGGCATACTGCAAGTCGCCCTATACCATGTCTCAGTGTTCTCTAGTTCCCGGCACTGACTTTTCACATCACAGGCCAGTAGCTCGTGAGTAAGGTACTGCATAGGACAAATTTCGAGATGAACACGTGACGTAGTCGTGATGCGTGGCAATGGAAGTGTGACAGGTGTGCTGATGTGGCCGTGATCCAAAAGGAAAGGGGGTTCACATACAAAGCCTTGTGAAGGATCCTGACAGTACCTTGACTGAAAAATGAATCTAGAGGATTTCCAACAAGCACAATATGCCTTGTTCGTAGTACGCCATTCTCCTCCTTTCGTTAAAAAGAGAACCAGAGCTCCACTCTCCCAGAATAAATAAAGTGTGTGCGTACCTGCAAGAACGTTAATGGATCTGAGATGGAAAAGCACACACACACACACACACACACACACAAACACACACACAGAGAGAGAGAGAGAGAGAGAGAGAGAGAGAGAGAGAGAGAGAGAGAGAGAGAGAGAGAGGGGGACGAGCTGGAATTCCGAGAGACCAGAGGAGAGACTTGGGATAGGGGCTGGCTTGGAATAGCTCAGTGGTAGAGTACCGGGCTTGTAATCTTGTGATCCTGGTGTTACGGGTTTGAATCTCCACTGGGCCGTTTCGGTACAGGAGAATTTTTCCCTCGAAGTTACCATCGTTCTGACTCCATTTCTCATACAGTCTTTCGAATGAGACTATAAACCGAGGTTCCGTGTGTGAACGCACGCATGCCATCTTCCACACACGTAGAATCCCATCATCAACTTTTGGAAGAGAAGGCCAGTTGTTTGGCCGTTGGTATGGATGACACGTTACACGTAGCATGCACCCTGCGTGAGAAAATGGAATGAAGAATGAAAGAAGCAAGGACATTAAGTGAACGATATTGACTGGATGACACAGGGAACTACAGAATGAAGTGCATCTCTTTGGTTGGCACTTTCCAGGCAAGCAGCATGAGTGTGGATTGTAAAGCAGTTAGAGCTTGGTCTCTAGACGAGGATAGGCGTTATGTAAGTATTTATCATCAACATAATATAATAATAATAATAATAATATAGTGATGATGATAATGATGATGCTGATGATAACAATGATAATGATAATAACCACACACACACACACACACACACACACACACACACACACACACACACACACACACGGAGAGAGAGTAAAAAATGTAGTTGAATCCCATAGTATTGAAGAGATATGTAGAAAGACAAGCTAATTGTATCGATTTGGAGAAGAAGTTACGTCCCGTCACACAATTATTACTATTCAAGTGTTTAATGGCAAATGTCAGGAAGCAAATCCAGACTATTGCAGCACTGTGGTGTATCTAAATACTAGTTATAAGTACAGCTGTACTAACAAGTTTAGATTTCCAAAATATGAAGACGAGATGTAAGGAATGTATTTAATGTATTGAGAACTGAGAGAGAGGGAGAGAGAGAGAGAGAGAGTTGGAGAGAGAGAGGAGAGAGGAGAGAGAGAGCCGAGAGAGAGAGAGAGAGAGAGAGAGAGAGAGAGACAGACAGAGATTGAGAGAGACAGACAGACAGACAGACAGACAGACAGACAAAGATTGAGAGACAAAGATATAAGGAGACAGAGAGAGAACAATTACACACATGAAAAGCAGTCAGTTTACCACTTCTTTTTCATTCATAGCAGAAATGATCAAAAAACAAGACAAGTAGCATATCCTCTTCCATTATTACTCTCTCTACTCTCTCTCTCTCTCTCTCTCTCTCTCTCTCTCTCTCTCTCTCTCTCTCTCTCTCTCTCTCTCTCCGAGAACATATTATTCACAGTAGGTGTACAATTATCTCTTTCAGTCTGTTTTCTATGCTTCTGTGCATGTACACGTGTGTTATTCCTTTGCATTCAAGAAGTAGAATGTTTCTGGGCTTTTGCTGCTAGGCTGAGAAATAAAACAGTCAAAAAGAAGATTAGTGTTTTGTGAACTGTGTAAAAGATATAAAGACTGATCAGAAGTGCTTGATCCAGTCATAAATGACCGGGGAAAACGCCTCTAGATGTGATAATAAGTAAAAGAAAATACATAGATAAACTGAAAAAAAAAATTACGAAATTGAGAAAAGAAGTGAGGCAGGGAACACTAAACAATAAACAGTAAACAAGCAGGGTAACTTTCGCTCCCATAAGAAAACCTAACACAGAGTAACTTTTATTCAAAACTGGCACAGCCTTTTAAACTTGAATAAAGTCAGACAAATACAAAGACGAACAATCTACTAGTGTGGGGAAAAAACAAGCGCAGTCTTGAATAAAAGTTACTCTGTGTTAGGTTTCTTATGGGAACAAAAGTTACCCTACTTTTTTACTGTTTATTGTTTACTGTTCCCTGCCTCACGTTTTTTCTCAATTTCGTTTCGATTAAATCGAGGTTATTTGTATTTGTTTCTGTCCGTCTTTGTGTTTGTCTTTTGATCTCCCTTGCACCCCTGGGTGGATCCTCAATCGTAGGCTCAAAGATTGTCCCCTACATTTCATACTGTTTGCATAATGTCTTTAGTTTTTCAGCAACTCTTTTCCTCCCCACACTTTCGTTACTACCCTTCGCTGGCTGCTTTAGGGGTGCTGTGGGATTCTTTTTTTAACCCTTAGTGGTGAGAACACCACGGTATTATAGACTGTGGTGTGTGTCTCTACTTGACGACAGGAGCACAGACACAACCACCCGTGTCTCCCTGATGAGTTTCAATCCAGCGGACGAAAGGCCTCAGGGCAGGCAATACAAACATATCTGCCTTCAAAGGGGGTTACGATGGGTTACCTCATGCAGCTAGTGAAGAGTTTTCATGTCTATAATATGTTTTCTTAGTTTCATGTTTCCAGTTTCTTCATCTTCATCTCCAACCCCCCCCCCCCCTTTTTTTTTTTTAAAAAAAAAAATAAACCCCAAATCTTTGCCAAGTCATTATTATGAAGACAGTTGAGTTGTTGCCTGCTCTTGTTTTTCCCCCACCACTATTTGATTGTTGTGGTCTTGTCTGACTTTATTCCAGTTTAAAAAGGCTGTGCCAGTCTTGAATAAAAGTTACTCTGTGTTACGTTTTCTTATGGGAGCAAAAGTTACCCTACTTGTTTACTGGAAAAATAACGTCAAACAGATGCAAATGAATCGGTCATTAAAAAAGTAGGAAACTGAATTGCAATGTTGTGAAATCATGGAGGATGACATCATACTGGTAACAGACTCTTAACGTGATGTTTCTGGGGTGCTACTACCTATCGTTTGGGTTGAAAGAAACGACACCATACTTTTGTGGCTGTGACAAGGTGTGACCAGAGTTCATTTCTGTTGGGCTGATCTGATGAAAGTCGCGTTGACAGTGAGGAAATACCCTCTGGCCATAGAGAAAGTCCGGCTGACAGAGGGAAAGGCTGACACCAGGGAATTTCTCTGTGTAGGAGTTTTACTGATTTTCATGTGTGCAGCTGTTCGATTTGTGGTGGTGTCTTTCGCCAGTTGGCTCTGCAGTTCTAGCATACCAGTTGGTACACCCATGGCTTGACTTCCATGGAGGTTCTGTTGTGTCGCATCCAGTGGCCATCACACAATGGCATCTTTCAGAAAGTATTTATTATCACACGTGTACTGACACCTGTCACGAGGCTTTCATAGACCGGCTCGATGTTCATGTTAGTTGGTGGAGAGAGGACACAGCTATCGATGTACTCACATGTACGTCCAGTTATAGCACTATCGTTCAGGCTCAAAGCATCATTTTCCAACCTTACCGGACCATCCAACCAAACCGCATGACTCGAATGTGAAGCCACAGTGTGTTCCATTTCGTGGTCATGTTCACACAGGTTTTCATGTCTTGCGTTGGTCGAAGATGGAGTGTTCAAAACGGTTACAATAGCTTCATCAAGTTGTCCCCTTGCCTGTCTCTTGCTGCTGTTGGGCTGTCTGCTGGTCTCGTCGGCTTTGGCTGGGAGGTTTCTTCCTGTAACACCGAACCCTTGTGTTGTGGTTTAGGACAGGATCTGCCATGTTTGTTGACACATGGAAAGATGCTGGCTTGAGGCGCAAAACAACCACAGTGTTTTCTCCTTCTCCTGCAACTTTCCAGCTTGTGACTTTATTGTCCGTTAGCAGGACGTTCAGGGTCGTCTCCACAGCTGCTGGTAGTCCAGAAACTGTCATGTTTGCGAGAACATTTGTCAAATTTATCGCTTATAAGTCAGTCTGCGCCCTGCTGCTTCTGCTCACGTCACGTCACGAGAGAGAGAGAGAGAGAGAGAGAGAGAGAGAGAGAGAGAGAGAGAGAGAACAATGAACAATCTTTATATCCTCAGGCCCCCAGCCCTAGAAATAAGGTCAAGTTAACATGTAACTAAAAGACACATACATTACAACCAATCAGCTTTCTTGCGTGAATCTGTCAACAAAAGCTTGTATTAACTTCATGGAATTAATCAGAAATACACCAAGCTTCCTAAAATGAAAAACAGACCCATTTCTCACCAAGACTGCATATTGACTGACACCAAAGTTAAGATGTCATTATACAAAACACATTTACACAACATATGGTCCTCATCTTCTAAGACATTACATATTTGCACACAAAATGAAAAAGAGAGAGAGAGAGAGAGACAGAGACAGAGACAGAGACAGAGAGGCAAAGCAAAAAGAACTAATGAATGATAACTGTAACGATATCAAATCCCTGAACACAAATGACTGGGAAACTTCTTGGGGATGTACTGGGGGGGGGGGGGGGGGGGGGGGGGGGGATAAGTTGACAAAAAGTCCTCAGTTGTCCAGTATTTTTAATTTTGTTGTTGTTTTTGTTTGTTTTTCTTGTTCTCAGAAAAAAGATCTTGCACACAGACAATTGTTATGAACATTACGTTTGGTGTTTTGTGTACTATGTTGAGATTACGTTTTGTTGAAAAAAATTGCAATTTGATGGAAAAGACCATTTGTATGAGTTTGGTACAAACCACTAACAAAAGCATCAGATAGTTTTACTTCGCTACTTAATCTATTCAGATGTATTGAATTGTCACGAGCCGAGCCTTTGGATAACGAACTAAGATCATGGAAGAAAAGACGCAGTACAAACACTTGTTTGTAGTTACATATGATTCAGGGATGGCTTCACTTGGCGGAACTTTGCCGTTGCCGCTCCAATCCAGAGGTCTCCACCGGTGAAATATTTCATGACCTCCATGAAGGCCTTCACCTCCTGTGCAGTCTCCAGACTGACCAGAGAAGTCCCCAGTTTTTCACACTTATTCTTGGCATCTGACCGGAGATTCTACCACTCTTTACTATGTTGAAGATGTAGCAACTCCCTCCAGCATCAACCTGCCAAGGAGAAGGGCAGACGGGGATAAACATGGTTAACACAATTAAAACATACACGAGTGTATGAGGGTGTGGTATATGTGTTTGTTTGTACGTGTTTACGTTTGTTTGTGTGTACGTATGTTTACAGGCATGTTCGGTTCACTACGGTTCAATTGTTTATTTAATATCTTTCATCATCAGACGTGTATAGGTATCTATGCATGTATATATGTGTGCATGCATGCATGGCAGTATGTATGTATGAATGAATGTATGTACATATGCATGTATATGTATATATATATATATATATATATATATATATATATATATATATATATATATATATATATATATATATATATAATTATAAACAAAGCTTGCTCTTATGTCTCACATCGTAGAAATAGGGGGGTGATAAGCTCATATCTGCAGAGGTAGATGATTCTGCCTAACTGACAGTATGTGCTTGAGTGTGTGAATAGGGAATAATAAATGCTTCTCAAAATGAACCTTCTGCAAGCTTATAGTCTCTGAAGCGGGAGACCATCTCCAATGGGGAGGAAGCTCACTAGCATATAACTCCTGGTCAGATACCGATATTTCGAAACCTGATTGTTTCTCCTCAGTGACCGCGGAAAGTGGGTAATTTGACTCCTCTGCCTTTTCGGTTTTAAGAAGAATGCTATACCAGAAAAAGGCTGGTGTGCAATACCGTAGTATGTTGTTGAGTTTTCAAAAAAAACTAACCAAAAGTGCCACCTAAGAAGCAAACAATTCGCTAGGGTAAAACAATTCACTAAGGTAAAAAAAAAAAAATAGGAGCATACCAAAAGCATGTAAAAAGCCCAGCACACACACACACACACACCCACACACACACACACACACACACACACACACACACACACACACATTATTATGTACACACAACAATATTTAGATATATACTTATAACAAAAAATTCCTTTCTGACATAAGCTCTTTTCAAACAGATTTTTTTTTTTTTGTAATTGAGAATTACATAAACTTAAAAGAAGTGAATCAGGAAATATTCTGGTTTTAAAGCTCCTTGTCGGCTGACATATTTGAGTATGTGGGAGAGTTACTCAGCTTGATTTACATAGTAAAGGAGCCATTGTTTCACCTTAATGAATGGATACAATCTCCTGAGAAAGAAGACAAGACAAACAGTGCCAGCTGGTAGCCCCAACTGTCCGTCTCATCTTATCACAAGGATGCTGCAGTTTATCATGGAGGAGCATGTGTCAGTAGTAATTCATGGGATTAAACTTTCGTATCCATGTCTGTTACTGAGGCATACTATCACAGTATAACGCAATGCTAGCTGCCAAATTCTGTAACCATCCTTGCTTATGGTGGTGGTCTAGAACTCATTTAACTCATCGGAATGACTGTCACGGCAGAACCATTTTACGTTACCTTGCCAGGTCACATTTGTCGGAGGTGTAGGGACAGGGGCTTCATCTTCATGTTCTGCACACTGAGACGTAAGATCACAGGGGAAGTGTTTAAACAGGTCAGGCCACACTGACACTGAGCAGTTCCAGGTGCCCAGTCCTGGCAGTCGTTGCGGTTTCAAGTCTTCTGCGTGGACAGAGAAATAAAGCGTAAACGGTCTGCACTCTGAACCACGAAAACCAGTGAAATAGAACAAAGACATGTGGCGCTCTTCACTAGCTGCTTTGCCAACGTCTTCAGGGAACTGGAACAAAGGGGGATAATGTATGTGGATCTTCTTGAGAAATTTTTGCTTTGAACCACAGCGACCGAGTAATATCATCATTGACATATGGTGTTTTCTTTCCTGCCAGATGTTGGCGCTCAGGAAGATGATGTGACCAGGTGGTCTGGTCAGTGTGACACAGCTTTGAATTATTGTTGGACATTCTTTGGATCCATCCGGTCCTGGGGTCTGTATGTACCCTGCACAATGGCTACATTCTTATCGTTTAAAAACTGGTCATGTATGGTTGCCAAACGTTGGTTTAAATACAACATTTCATCCTCAAAGCATAAACATTAAGAGGAAACACGATAATGCTAACCAGTATATTTATTTTCAGTGATAGTAAGTGATACATTTCAAACACGTTGTCATTATAAAAGACATAACTTCGATTGGTGCGATAATCTAATGCCAAACTGGTCAAATACGATAGCTGAACAAGACATTGTGAATATAGGTACTTTTCAAACATTGAATAGGTTCCAAATGTTGTTCTTGGTGCTTTTGAATTGCGTGCAACTGTTTCTTGTGTTGAGTGACCTGTACCTATTCCTTTAAATTCCGTTGCTGCACAAATAAAAATCTGCGATACCTTGGAAAGTGAAGTAAAGAGACGACGACGACACTTTGGGAAACTGATGTTTAAACATGCTCAGATATTAAAAGTATGGTGAGAGAGAGAGGGAGAGAAGGTGTGTGTGTGTGTCTCTTTCTCAGAGAAACCCTGAAAGTTGACAGACGGGCAAAAACGGAGTGTGCTAGTTTAGTAGTCTACCCTTCCCCCCACCTTGATCTCATAATTGGCGTTCCATTTAGATAAAAGCCATTATTTTTGTAGTACACACCAATCAATGAGCTCCAGACAAAGGTGGACGGGGGAGCGTAGCTAAACTAAAGCAGTCGAAATAAACAAGTAAGGTAACTTTTGCTCCCATAAGAAAACCTAACAGAGTAAATTTTATTCAAGACTGGCACAGCCTTTTTAACTTGAATAAAGTCAGAGAAATACAAGGGCGAACAATCTAATAGTGGGGTAAGAACCAGCGTAGGCCAACAACTCAACTGTCTCCATAGTAATGACTTGGCAAAAATATGGATCGGAACTCATCAGGGAGACACGGCTGGTTGTGTCTGTGCTCCTGGCGTCAAATAGAGGCACATCACAGTCCATAATACCATGGTGTTCTCACCACCAAGGGTTAAAAAAAAGAATCCAATAGCACCCCTAAAGCAGCCAGCGAAGGGTAGTAAATGAAACCAAACGAAAGTGTGGAGAGGAAAAAAATTGCTGAAAAACTACAGATATTATGCAAACAATATAAATGTAGGGGACAATCTTTGAGTCTATGCTTGAGGATCACCCAGGATGCAAGGGAGATCAAAAGACAAACACAAAGACGGACAGAAACAAATACAATATAACCTCGATTTAATCGAAACGAAATTGAAAATGAATGAGGCAGGGAACAGTAAACAATAAACAAGTAAGGTACCTTTTGCTCCCATAAGAAAACCTAACACAGAGTAACTTTTATTCGACTGACACATCCCTTTTAAACTTGAATAAAGTCAGACAAATACAATGCGTCGCAGTTCCAAATGTTGCCTCTCAGTCCGGTTAACAGCAGAAAAGGACAGCGACAGGGACGCGGTTTTATTACAAATATCTAAACCCATTGGAACACTTGTGATTGGTCTGGAAAACGTTGTTACATATTGTGACATTGACAGTGTCAGTCATGCTATGTTGGATAGGGAACGACGCAGACTGTTTGCAGTTTGTTGAAATTTCATTCTTTTTAATGACATTGAAGTAGTCGGTATATTTCAGTTCAAACTCTTGTGTGCACTCGTCGATTTGAAACCGTACAACATGATAACGTTGTACATGGAGTACAAACTGACACTTCCATTTGAACACATTGGCAGGACTCTGATATAGAGATGACCCCTTGGGCCCTCTATAGTAAATTCTTTCACCACTGTCATTTCCAAGCATGCAGGTAAACCAAAAATACTCATGATTGTGTTCTCTGTGTTTAAATCTGTGTGTAGCGTTCTCTTGTGTCAGTATACTGACACCGGTCCTCTGAGTTGTGACAGGACTCAAACTGTGCTGGGTTGGTTCAGTCTCTGTTACATGATGTAACCTTTCTATGTCTTCAGTGTCTTTTGGAATAACATGCACAAGTGTACTTGGTATTTTTGCCTTAAGCTGTTTGTCAGAGACGAACTGCCTCTTACTGTCAATACGTACATGTTGCAAAGCGCACACATCACTATAATGGTATCCATGAATTTTGTGTCCTATTTACTGCTGAAAATGAACCTTTGTGCTAAATATTATTTGTACTTCTGGTTCAGGTCTCAGTGGATTTGTACATTATATAAAAAACATACACTAAACATTTGATATAAACGATAATATGTCAGGACTGTTTCAGACGCAGACAGGATATTGCCAAAGTTACCCAAAGTGTCCTTACTTGCTTTCAATATGTGCGGGAATATATGGATTCATACACCCAAACAAAACATATCAGGAATCATGTTACACAAAAAATGACACTGGCTTTTTTCAGATGGAGAGAGAAACAGTTTGATCATCTTTTGAAATATATCTGAAGAATATCTGAAGAATATCTGGGGCAATACTGAGTACGGGAAGCCTGTTGCTGTTTGGGCAGAACGTGAACTCTCATCAGCAACACCAATGCACTATCTACAGATGAACTGGAACCACGCAGATTTAAAATACATTGGAGTGAGTTCGCCATTAACAAATGACAGTAAATTTTAACCGAAGTTACTTTTTTAAATGCACGGGCAGAACATATAACTCCTCGAAAGAGTGTAACCAACTTGAAATCATGAATGTTGTGAATTTTTTTTTCTTGGATCTTGTGACAAAATACAACAGATGAAATAATTGAAAGAACAGAAAAGACTGCATCTGGATTTGCATGGAACCACACAAGATGGTGTTGGTTCAATAGACGGATTTGAGTTACGCAGGCGTACTAGGGATACCTCAAATCAGGGAAAAAAGCCCTGCACGGAAACTTTGTTGTATACATTTTTAAACACAAACAGTTTGAAGTGAAAAAAAGATGTACTGTATAATCCAGTGTATTAGTATATAAATAATATAGATACCAGTGGGTAGAGGCACTAACGGCAAAACATACAATCAGAATCGAAGAATGAGATGCTTGCTTAATCAATCTTCTGTAACAATGCTGTCAAAGTACGACACAGAATCAGTCATGATTAACAAAAGTCCTAGAACAGAGCCTATGCTATTAAAGATTTTTATGATGAGGGAGAATGCATACCATTTCAAAGGTGTATAAGCGTAAGACCAAATGGAAATATATAGGTAAAAACAGACTGAATTTTGAGAGTAAGCAACTTGGTCTCAGAGTTCACTGTTTCTTAAACTAAGCAATTTTCAAGAAACAAAGCTTTTCATAAGAAGCTTGTGATCGACTTAGATCCTTAATCCTATTATGAATGGTCAAAATGATTAAACACAGGCCTGGGGTTGAATAGATAATTTATGAGAATGGGGTAATTAATATAACAAATGGTTTCACGTTCAAGTAGTTCACAGAAGTTTTTTGTTATGCTGCTCATCCTTGAAAACATGGGTGTAATGCACATTTGTAAACAAATATAAAACAGTATGGGTGTAATGCACATCTGTAAACAAATATAAAACAGTATGGGTGTAATGCACATTTGTAAACAAATATAAAACAGTATGGTTGTAATGCACATTTGTAAACAAATATAAAACAGTATGGGTGCAATGCACATTTGTAAACAAATATAAAACAGTATGGGTGCAATGCATATTTGTAAACAAATATAAAACAGTATGGGTGTAATGCACCATTTGTAAATAAATATAAAACAGTATTTATCACGAGTTTTTTAACTGTGTACATCTGAAATTATGTTGGCAATTAGTTACTGATACAATTAATGATGGTAATAATTACAGTACATAATTTCCTCTCAAGCCATCATTCGCTATCTATTAAAATGAAAAGGGATTGGTTCTAGTAGAGTTCTTTATATTCAAATTCAAAATCAGCCAGACATTGTTATGCTATAACAAACCTAAAATACTCTGAACGACCAGCACAGCATCAAAAATAGAGTTCAATGACGAACATGTCGTATTATACATTTGTGGTAGTAATAGTCCTGTGCAACTCTTCTGTGGAACCACAGACAAATCCCCGCTTAACTGTGTTTTTTCTTGTTCCTATAATGAAGTCGGGCCAGTGGTTCTCACCGACGGTTTTGGTCATGTACTAGTGCCACATGTGGGGAACAAATCCAACAGGGAAAATCTGGAGAATAATGGGTTGCACCATGGATTCTACTCACCCCAGTCACATAGCATAGAAAAGGAAAATATAGATAACTGATCAGATAGGCTGCAGTTAACAATGCCATTGCATATCTGCGAAAGGAACGTTCATTTACCCCTTTTGGAATATTGTAAGATAAGTTTGTACTAAAGTCATACTGATCAGGGGTGTGACTCCGTTTTGGTCTCTGAGAAGAGTTCGCACACACCCCTGATTGGCGACTCTGCTGTGACCCAGTTGTGGCTGAGCTACTTGAGGGCCCAGTGCTAATACTGAATGGATGTCAGCTTTTGTCTGTCAGGCAGATTGAGTTGTGTTTATAGGGTATAGAGAATGGCCTGGAGTACCTTTAAGGTAAAATAAATTCCGCATTGTTTTGCATGTTTGATCCATTAAAAAAAAAATTTATATCATCAAATTGTTATTTTAAGAACATTATTGATGTATATATCGTTAATCAATCGCTCCTGACCTCACTTTCCCTCTGACCTTCTAGAAAAGATAAACTATGATCTGTAATTATGAACAGAGACTCAGACTGGGACTGTTTTTTTTTTCTTTCTGTTTTCGGTTGTGTGTGTGTGTGTGTTGTGTGTGTGTGTGTGGGTGTGTGTGTTGTGTGTGTGTGTGTGCGTTCTTTCTTTCTTTTCTCTTTAGTTTTTCAATCATGCATTCTGTCCTGATCCTCTGGCATGCATCAATCCCCAGAGGGTGCGACACATCGTTCCTCTCCCGTCTGCGTGAGGAGTTCTGTCCACAACACCCTTCCCTGTAGCCCAGCTGACCTACAGTGGCTATTGGAATAACCTTGTGTTTGTTCGTGTTTTCTATTGTGATGTTTGTTTTGGCCAGCTAGATGCTGGACGTGGGCACCAGAAGTTTATACTGTGTGCTGTGAATTATTTCTTCCCCAGGATTTTGAATGCTATCCTCTAGATAGCT